>JADWQK010000899.1:0-83855 GCA_017933935.1 Sesamia nonagrioides | reverse complement strand
CATAGTTACATGCCAGATAAGATGACGCGTACAGTTGTTGTCCCCGTTGTTAAAAACAAAACTGGGGACCTCGCAGACAGTAGCAATTATAGACCGATTTCACTTGCCACGGTGATGTCTAAGGTGTTTGACAGTGTGCTTAATGCTCAGTTGAACTCTGTCATTAGCCTTAACGATAATCAGTTCGGATTTCGCTCTGGGCTGTCAACGGAGGCTGCAGTGCTGAGTCTTAAGCATACGGTCACGTATTACACTCAGAGAGAGACGCCCGTTTACGCCTGCTTTTTGGACCTTTCTAAGGCATTTGATCTGGTTTCATACAATAAGTTATGGCAAAAATTGGAAAACGCTAACCTGCCAAAAGAACTCATTAACATCTTTAAATATTGGTATGGAAGCCAGGTCAACAATGTGCGATGGAATGGAGAGCTGTCTGAATCATATAGATTGGAGTGCGGGGTGAGGCAGGGGGGTTAAGTTCGCCTACGCTTTTTAACCTTTATGTGAATGAGCTGACTGAGGAGCTTGGCAGCACCAGAGCCGGTTGCCATGTAGATGGTGTCTGCCTCAATAATATTGGTTACGCAGACGATATGGTGCTGTTAAGTGCGTCGCTCTGTGGGTTGAGAAAACTTGTGGCCCATTGTGAAAGATACGCAGAACAACATGGCCTGGCGTATAACTCCAAAAAGTCGGAAATCATGGTTTTTGAGGTTGGGGGAAAAAATACTGGTGCTATACCACCTGTTGCACTCAATGGAATGCCATTGAAAAGAGTGTATAAGTTTAAATATCTGGGCCACTTATTGACCCCCAACCTCCAGGACAATGAAGACATTGAACGGGAGCGGAGAGCGTTGTCGATTCGAGCGAACATGCTGGCCCGTAGGTTTGCACGTTGTTCCCTTCAGGTGAAGATCACACTCTTCCGAGCTTACTGTACCTCTTTCTACACGTGTAGCCTTTGGGCTAGATATACCCAAAAGTCGTACAGCGCTCTCAGAGTTCAATACAATAATGCGTTTAGGGTACTGGTGGGGCTGCCTCGCTTCTGTAGCGCATCGGGGATGTTTGCTGACGCACACGTAGATTGCTTTTATGCGACTATGCGGAAGAGGTGTGCTTCTCTGGTGCGCAGGGTGTGGGACAGCTCCAACAGTGTCCTGAGTATGATTGCTGGGCGTCTGGACTGCTCTTACGTCAATCATTGTTGTGCCATATCTCATGGGGTGAAACAGCGGTGACTCGTGTGAGTTGTTTGTTTATTGTTTATTTTTTGTTTATTTATTATTTTTTTGTGTTGACGTTTGTATATTGTAATTTAAACTGTTAAATGTTACTAACATAATTTTAAGTATTTCTAACATTATTGAGTCATGGTTACTTGAATAAAGAGATTATTATTATTATTATAGTTTAAACTTACAACTGTTCTATGAATGGGCAAAATACAGAATTGTATATTACACAGAATTATCAGATACGAAGAATTTACTTTACGTAAATTATGTGTTCAGTAACAAAACTGCCATTTTAGATGAAAACACGTAGTCCTAAAACTAAATTTTTACATTAAAAAAAGTCTTATGATCAAGGTATTATGAATATAAAACAAAAATGTTTCAGAATCGCGGACCCATCACAGCGAGAGAATCTAGGTATCATAGTGCAATATAAGGTCAAAGTGAAGCTGTGTCTCGGTCCACTCGGCGGGTAAGTCTTTAACTATTTTTAAATTTGGAACCATTTTGAATGAAACTAAATGATTTAAGAATTTTTAGTGTTTTAAATAATAAATATTTTCTCCTCGACATTTATATTGAATTAAGTCGTGGTCGCCTAGTGGTTAAAACACCAGCCTCTGAAGTATGACTGTGCAGGTTCCAGGTCAATCAAGTACCAATGTAACTTTTCTAAGTTATATGTACTTTCTAAGTATGTCTTGGAAACCAATGATACAAGCTGAAGGAAAATATCTTAAGGAAACCTTGACTTTTAAGTCTGAAATCGCCAATCCGCATTGAGCAAGCGTGTTGATTACGCTCAATCCTTCTCTGTATGAGAGAAGACCTGTGTCCAGCAGTGGGACGATAAAAAAAGGTTAATGATGATGATCACATTTATGTTTCTTAGTTCCGGCGTTATGCGAGTGATATTAGCGTAGGTGTGCTTCGTGGAATAGGAAATTATTTAATTAATAATTCAATTTTTATCTGAAGCCCACCTACGGGTGTGCTAATTGAAATAATTAAGGTGTGCTTCGTCTTCACGCAATACCTCCGTATTGTTCGATTTTGGTTTGAAAACTCGAGGTATTATGAATACAATTTTAGATGATTGCCCTACAAACTTGTATGGCAAAATAATTTATGATGGGTGATTTTTGATAGCTGTAAAATTTAGTATTTATAAAAAATGGAGCTAAAGATGCTAAAGATCGCGCGAAATAGAGGAGAATGTGCTGGAAAGCGGACCCCGGGCTCCAACGCGAAAGCCGCGGATGCAACCGGGATAAACGCTGAGATGATGGTGATGATGATAGAGCAAATGTGGTATGAATGGATAACACCAACAATGAAACTTGGTATCTTATAGCATTTAGAGTTTAATATTAAATGTAATATGTCCGCCAGCGACCTGAGCGCGGAGCTGCCGTTCATCCTGATGCACCCGAAGCCGGACGAGGAGCCGCGCGTGCCGTGCGAGCCACGCGCCGCCGACCACGACCTCATCACGCTGGACCCGCA
The DNA here is from genome assembly GCA_017933935.1 of Sesamia nonagrioides. NCBI lineage: Eukaryota > Metazoa > Arthropoda > Insecta > Lepidoptera > Noctuidae > Sesamia > Sesamia nonagrioides. The sequence continues at coordinate 81,108 of JADWQK010000899.1, read as the reverse complement.
CCCGTATGTATTGTCTTTTACTCTGTGCTAATAAATTCTTTCTTTTCTATCGCTTCTTTCTGTTCATTTTTTTCTTTTCTTTCTGTTCTTTCTTTCTTTCCTTTCTGTTCATATTTTCGTTCCTTTCTTTTCTTTCTGTTAATTTTTTTCTTTCATTTTTTCTTTCTGTTCATATTTTCATTCCTTTCTTTTCTTTCTGTTCATTTTTTTCTTTCTTTTCTGTTAATTTTTTCTTTCTGTTCATATTTTTCTTTCCTTTCTTTTCTTTCTGTTCTTTTTTTCTTTCATTTCTGTTCATTTTTTCTTTGCTTTCTGTTAATTTTTTTTTTCATATTTTCATTCCTTTCTTTTCTTTCTGTTCATTTTTTTCTTGCTTTTCTATTAATTTTTTCTTTCTGTTCATTTTTTTCTTTCCTTTCTGTTCTTTTTTTCTTTCCTTATTTCCTTTCTTTTCTTACCTTTCCTTTTTCTTTCTGTTCTTTCCTTTATTTCCTTTCTTTTTTCTTTCTGTTCCTTCTTTTCTTTCTGGTTTTTCCTTTATTTCCTTTTTTTTCTTTCATATCTCAAACACTCTGATGTTCCTCCAAAATCAAATCGACCCCTCCCGTTAAGATTATCAGTGCAGCTACAACATTTTCTGCAGTGACTACCTTGTTCATCTAACTTTAATTTCTACACTGCATTTGAATTAAGGTTAGATATTTAAATAAAACCTTTTTTACTGTTCTTTCAACTGATTGTGACTTCTATTACACTCACAAATTTTCGCCTTTATAAAATATTTGCCCATGCAGGCCAATCAAAATGGATTTTAAGATTATCAAGTACCCAATAATATGGTGCAAATGTGAGTGCGTGAACACAGCACTCTGTTCCTTTACTCTGTTAAGTCTATACTATCAGTTAATCTATGATTACTACAGCGACGTCACACTAACTCTCTATGTTCTTCCCACAGCGACGAGAACGGCCAGGAACAGGATGACGACATAATATTCGAGGACTTCGCACGGCTCAGGCTGAAAGGTGCCGACGCGGAAGCCTGAGACACCGCCTCGTCCCGCCCCGACCCGCACCGACCTCCCCCGCCCCGCACTACACCCCGCCGCCCCTCAAGGTCGCCCTCCTCGAGCACATCCACACGTTCAAACATCCCGACAGAACCTGTACCCCAATTGTGTACCGCACTTCCTTTCAGAATCAAAAGGATTCTGTACGAAATTCCTGACTTATTGCTTCATGTATTTAAAAAATTGTCTGCTCGATAACTTAGATGACATCATGTTTTTCTGGTCATTGTTAGTGTGTTATGCTCCTGTGACACTCCCCTCCCCCATTTCCTACCCCGGTGCGACCCACGCTGTTTGATGCTAATTCAACATCTGCATTAGCTTGTTTAACCCAGTAATGTCGAAATTACGACAACATGCGTTTGGAAAGCCCATGTTCGTGCCGACCGGCGTCATGTCGCCAGCGTAGATTGCATTCAAGATGTTAATAATTCTAGAAAAACCTATGCTATTCACGGTCGCGAGTCGTATTTTATTTAGCAACCTGCTTGCAAAAATAATTATAGAAATTCGAATTTCACTTAACCTGGCGTCTTTAGCTTTACAATATTCTGGCATTGCGGCATGGAATATTTATCAAACTATTAGCCAAGTATAACTAGAACTTAGAAATATAGGTTTCATGAGCGACCTGGGGTTCAACTAAAAATGGTTTAAAAATGTATCCCCTTGAGAATCAAATGTGGGATTAATTATACCAGCGTATCTGCTGGTTAATTATACGGATGTCGGTGGTATCGCACGAATGTCGATGTCTATAACTCGTACATAAACGTCTTGTGTCTTGAAAGAAACGAAAACGAAAACTTGCAAACGCAAATACAATCTGTCCATGAACATATTGAAGATATTCGTTCCCTGTACAGTGTATGTGTATAATCGAGAGGATTTGACTATTCACAATATAGTGCGCGCCTGGCGGATATACCACGACGATCGCTGTTCCACGCACAAATGACAAGTCATATGATAACCGAGATATCCGAAATATCCGGGATATCCGATATATCAAGATATCCGAAATATCCGAGATATCCGAAATATCTGAAATTCTCGTCCCGTATATCCGACACGCGCCCACAAACAACTAGCGTTATATAATGAAAGAATTTTATATTATATTCGATGTATATTGTATGTGAAAGTTTATTTTAATAGATGTCTATTGATCAAATAAGCGAGTACAATGTTTAATTACATTTATTTTTCACTCATTGGCCATTGTTTTTTAGTAGTAGTACAATGTTCGACGAATGCATTTAATAGTGTAAAAGAAAATGTTATACCTCCGTAACGTAATGGCGCCGGTTCTCTTGTTAACATACTAAACGAATTTTAAGTTAAGTGCATCTCTTCCTTCCTTTTCACTAAGAAAAGGATAGAAGATAACATTTTAGTTTAATCCTGTCAAATTAAGATACTCCATAGACAGTTTAGACGCAATTATAAACATGGCGACTGAGGTTTTGGCGGGAAGCTAAGATGAGTGCCACGCTCATTTTTCATTGGACTTTTAAATTATTTACAGTGTCGTTTACTAAATAAAAACGCGTGATTTATGTAGTAAAAAGTGCATTCAGTGAATAATTCATAAAGAACAGTGAAATATTGTAGCATAGTGGCCACATCATGGCTTTGTACCAAAACTTCCTCTTGAGTGTTCGGTACCCGCGGCCGTCTTTATCGACATGAATAATTCATTACGTGACATTGGCTAAATGCACAAACCGTGCGAAGCCATAAGAGAAAGAAAGAAGAACTTTTGAAGATTTTTATTTTACTTGAAATTGGCACAAACTCATAACTAGTGCCACACTATAAAAAAAAAAAATAATAAAAAAACAAACATGGTGACTAAAAATACGCCATTTTATTCTAAACTAACATTTTATCTTCTGTCCTTTTCTTATTGAAATAGAAAGAGAAAGATGCATTGAACTGAAATTTTTAGTTCTTGTTCACAAGGAAATCGGGGACAATGTTTACTTTTCGACGTAGCGTTGTATGTCTTATTGTTGATGTTGATGATTGTGTTGACTTTGTGAAGGCTGAGAGCCGAGTACAGACATTGTAGGTGTATAATGTAAGGTTAATTGTATTTGTGCACTATTATTATAGCCATAAGGTTGAGGATACCTTGTACTATGAGATAACTATCCTTTAGCCTTTGTAACAGCCTCCGGTAACTGATCGAGCCAGTTTCTATAAAGCAGTTGTCGGGTTGAAATATATTTATAGTAATTTTAAAATGAGAATATGTTCTTCGGTTGCTGTCCCTTTACCATAGCACCAAATGCTTCTACCCTTTTCCGTTTTCTTTCCTAATTCTTCCGATTTCCTAAAATACCACTTAACTGAATGGTAAAACGGTCTGTTATTGCTTGTGTTCACAAAGTCATCGCAGTGTGTGGCTCGCGGTCTGTGCCGCATGTGGCCTTCTTTGTAACGACACTAAATAGTGTTATGAACTTATGATTGTTAATTTATGGAATTTACACTCTTGTGTCATATAAATTAGAGTACATTTTACTATGAAAATATATTATTGTTATATCCTCATTATTCACCACCACTAGTCTCTAAACTTCTTGAAGATATGTCCTTTATTAATATTTATTAGGGACTTTTATACAATCGTACATGCCAGTCCCATAGAAAACAAGTTGTCTACCAACCAACGTCTAATAGATTATTAGCCCACTATGTCGCGAAGAGAGGAATTCTACGTCCCAGCTGTGGGCACATTATGGGCTGATTATGATGCTATACAAACTGTTACATTTTCTAACTGATTTTACAATTATGGATTTTTTATCTGTATTTCCCTTATACAAAGGTTTACTTGTGATGATAATCCACGCATAGAATACTACTTCATTTCTAAATACTCTAATTTGTATCACACATAAAGTATAGATACGGAAATTGCTTGTAAGCTTACATATCTCCTTTATGCAGCTTTACCGCTAAGCTGTACGAACATAACAATGGGACTATTTTGTAAATAATAATAATTTACATAAACTTATTTTGGTTATAAACGCTCTAAAAAAAGTACAAAATCAACAACCAGTCATGTTATAGCAACCTAGCTCTATTAGCCAATCACACACGGCTACGTCATCTGACGTTTGTCTGATTGGCTGACGCAGTTGCTACTGTACGATTCAAACTTCTACAAAATGGAAGCCATCACTGGCCAGAATCGTCTAAAACCTTTGTATCATAAAGTTTTATTGCGAATAAGATTTTAATTGCATATCTACTGACTAATAAAATGCAGCTTCGTATACCACCAATGTATAAAAGATAACAAATAAATTAAGGAAAAGTATATTTTAGTATATTTATGTTTAGCTTGACTCCGTCTGTGTAAACGGCGCGGTCGATACGTCACGTCACAGGTTCCATATTTAAAAAAAGAAAAAAAAAACATTGTATTGGTGCCGGTGACTTGATTGTCATGGGAACTATATTTAATAATCTGTGCACTTACTTCATTCGCTCATTAGGAGTAGTGGGTAGCCTAGTGGTATCCGATACCGTTGTAGGTCGTGGGTTTGAACCCCGTCAGGCTCTTTACTTTGTGTAAATTATTTCAGCACCACTGCTCTCAAAACTATGAAGGAAAACCATTGTGAGGAAACCGGCATGTCCTAGAGTCAAAAATTTCGAAGACTTGTGACATCTACTAAGTCGCACTGGACCCGCGTGGTAGATTGCGGCCCACTACCTCATATCGAGAGGAGGCCTGTGTCCCAACAGTGGGAACAATATAGGGTAATTATGTATGTATGAGCTCACTTCTCTCAATATAGAGACATTGACATGAGCAAATCTAGCGATTTAAATCCTTGGTTAACGCGGGTTGATTTAATGTCAGATACAGGTGTAAATGACAGGTTATTATGACGGTCGTTTTAATATGCCGGAATCGCTTTCATAAGAAACCAAAGCGTTAGTATAAAGTGCGTCGTTGATTTCCTTCAAATAGGTAACATAAACAAAAGAACATTTCTAATATGTAATCTGTGATGATGACGTCATCTAGCGGCGAGTGCACACTAACGTCTTATGATATTTGTTCTGTGACTATGTACATTAGTTTCGCTGTGTACAGACGTACAGTGTAATAGTTATTTATATTACGTGGCATGTTTCATTGTAACATGCTTATGATGCACAAAAGGCGTAATATAGATTGGCCACACTACTCTTTTTCTTATGATGCGTAAAAGTTCCGAGCTTATTTGTTGGGATATTTTTTATAATTTGTGTCCTTCGTTTTGAGCTACGAGTTATGTGTTAGAGCCGCGTTTACAGCGTCCTCTGGTGGCTTAAGGCTCACTGCTTGTTCTACTATTTTAATTTCACGGAAAATAACGTTTCAATGCATTAAATTATTCTGTTTTTCGGTTACTATCCAGTTGTATTATTTATGTATTTTAAATATAAGTATTAATTGAACGTAACGATGTGTAATATTAATAATAGGAACAAAATAAAAAGACGAAACAGTGGAATTTACAGCCAATAGGTAATTATAGCGAGGCCTATGCTGGCACAATACTCTAAGTACAATTAGCCATTTTTAATAGATATACATCATTTATACTTATCAAGGTTAACTTTTTTACTTTCCTTGCACAAATGTAATTTACACTTAGGAAATGTTAACTTTTCTACTTATGTACCACTTGGCTGTAAACATAACTCTGTATGATAAATCCTTAGCAAGTACTTTATCCAATACCCAATCCCCCTTATTCATAAACGCTGCTTAAAGTCACTTATTGATTAGCGATTCTTTAAACATACATTTTTGACCTTTAACGTCACTTAACTTTGGTCATCCTTTATGGATAAACACCAGTGTTTAAGGGGTTTATTCATAAACGATGATTAAAGTTTAAGTTACGTGCAAACATCTAAAATGTATGTTTAAACAATCGCTAATCACTAGTTAACTTTAAACAGCGTTTATGAATAAGGGGGAATATGTTTGATGTAATTACTGGCCACACTGAAATCCCTGCAGTTTCAACTTTATAAGTATGTTAATAAAGTTCAGTTTAGGTTTCATTTGTGGCTGGTATTACACCGTAGTCCTGTGCAGAATGCATTCACTAATTGCACACATTCTTTTTTTTTTAATTTTACATCGAAATGTTTTTGATGTAAGTAATTATTACTTTTTTCAATAAATAATATGTAACCAATGAAGTTTTTAATTACTTTTTTTTTCTTTATTTATTATTTCTTTCTTCTTTGGCTTCGCACGGTTTGTGCATTTAGCCAATGTCACGTAATGAATTTTCATTCATGTCGAAAAAGACGGCCGCGTGAACCGTCTACGAGGAAGGTTTGAGGCAAAGCCATGATGAGGCCACTATGCTGCGATATCTCAATGTTCTTTATGAATTATTTACTGAATGCACTTTTTACTACACAAAACGCGCACTTTTATTTAGTAAACAACACTATAAATAATCTAAAAGTTCAATGAAAAAGTGAGCGTGACATTCGGCTTAACTTTCCCGCCAAAACTCCTTTTTTCTAATAGTTCAGTAGGGCAATCAAATGTCAAATGATGCAGTTCAAATTCTATATTATATATTTGAATCTGATACAAAGATCTAGGTATTGCTATGGATACTGCGTATCGGTGCGGCGGGCACAGAGCAAGTAATAACCATGGTTTACGGCGGGCCGCGCCCTAATTTACGTAGAAGTAGGGGCAAAGTACTGTCAAATAATATCGAAAATAATCGCTTTTCGCAACCACAGAGTACGTCGTAACGACCCTTATGACAAACACAAGTCTCAATTTCCAAAACATCAATGTAGATAATCTGCGAAGAGTGTGTAGCGGTACCTACAAACGCCACATGGAACAACGCGTCATACTGACTTCACACGAATTCTATATCTCGCAATCGTTTCGCTTCCTCTTTTATACCGCGTACATCGAGGGACTGGAACAATTTGCCAGCGACGGTGTTTCCGTCACATTACAATTTGAGTGTCTTCAAGGCTAGAGTGAATAGGCTCTTAAAAAACTAGCGCGCTTTACCATCATCGATCGCATCACTGCTTACCATCAGGCGGGATTGCGGTCAAGCCTCAAACGCTAGTTTATAACTTATAAAAAAAAACAGTTTATCGTGCTGTTAGCATACTTACAACTACCCAATTTCAAGCATTGAATTGGGCAAGTGCCCGCCAGACATAACACCCGTCTGGTCGGAGGATACTCCTTTTTCTACGGAGAATGAGTGAACTTTACTCCCTGTTCCTCATGCCTCCACAAGTGTATTCATAGTTCAGTTTTTTCAAAGGCAAATTACTGGCCGTACCTAAATCACATACAAAGCAGGAAAATATGAGTATAATTTAATATAAATAATTATTTTCGTTAATAATCGTCAAGATTTGAGACAAATTTCCGATAAATACCGATGACAAACTAAAACTTCACAATCGAAAAAAAAAAGAAACGTATCGACAGGACTTTGCTACATATATCGGTCGCAAAGTGATCGTTATCAATGTCGAGACTGCTGTATTCTGTACTCTTTGCTGCTGCCCCTAGATACGTATTGATAACTTGCTCTGTGCGCAATATGTAAAGAAAACCCTGTCCAATCCGTGAAGGTATTGTTAGGTATCGATAACTGATTGTACTAATACCCACAAAGCCGGGCTAAACTTATCCCCATTCCCCAATAATACATATGCGGTAGGCAATCTATGCGCGGGCGACGGGGTGCAGGGCACGCGGCATGTGGTCGCATCGCTATTATTTCAAAATTCATTAGTATTGTTACTATGGTCATTAGTATTGTTACTGTGACGATTACGTAAAATTTTGTATTATTTGAGTCGGACAGGGTTTCATTACATATTGTATAGAAACCGTGGAAAACGTAAGTTTTCCACATTGATATAATATTAAACAGATATGATATTCTCTAACAAATTAACAGAAATAAATGTGCCTAACTATATACTTACTATACCTACTCTTTGAATGTGCCGATCGGAGCAGCAGCACACACATGCAAATTTTTTATTCTGCGTACATTTCACATGTTGGTACAGTGTGAGTGAGATGGGGCGTAATCTAAAGCATAGAGAAGAAAAAGATGGCTAGTGTTTGTCATTTGCGCTGTTAGTGTTTGTCGTTTGTTTTTACGAGTGTATCGAGAGTGACTAAGGTCCGTATTCCAGAAGGAAACTCAAGCATTGATCTCTGCTTAAGCATTACTTAAAACTAGTTTCAACCAATCAAATGGCTTGAAACGAGACTTAAGTGGAGTTTGAGTTTTGAGTGACGTTCTGTAATACGCACCTAAGGCAACAGATTAGAATTATAATCTTTTGTACGCTTCATTTTCAGTGCGCTAGTGACTTATCTACTTTAGTTTAATATTATATCAATGGTTTTCCATAATATACACTAAACAAATAAATGGCCCCAATCTAAGGCTAAAATTTTTTTGAAGATTTTTACTCATGCATCATTTATAGTATTTTGTTAGTAAACAATAAAAAGAATAACAAAAAAAAAATTATTATGTATCAATAAACCGAGAAAAGAATAAGAAAATTGAAATAAAAATTAACGGAACGTAATGCTGTCTGTCGTGTCCATACTCTATCTTCGAGCAACACAGGGAATTCCCTGTGTTGCTCGAAGTACTCTATATCTCTATATACAAAGAGTATAGAGAGCTCCATAATCAAATACATTAGTCTATGGTCGGGTTTTGGCGGGAAAGCTAAGATGAGTGCCACGCTCATTTTTCATGGGACTTTTAAATTATTTAAAGTGTCGTTTACTAAATAAAAACGCGTGATTTATGTAGTAAAACGTGCATTTAGTGAATAATTCATAAAGAAATTCAAATATTGCAGCATAGTGGCCACATCATTACTTTGTCCCAAACGTTCCTCCTAGTGTCCCTCGTGAACCGACGAAAGGAGATAGGTTTAGGTTAGGATAAGTTAGATTAGTTATATTAAAATAGGATAGTTGAAAATTAATTAAGCTGAAGACATGGCAGTATGGTCTCTGACCTTAGCCGGTTCCAAATGGAACAAATAAAACAAAAAAGTCTATGGCGTTGTCAAGCCGTTGTGTCAAATCAAGGATTATAGGTTATGTTATTTTGTAGTGTAAAAAACTAATAATATCAGAGTTCAAATGTAGAAACAAATTCTAGGACATGTTTAAATAATATTGTTGATGTGTCACAAAAATAAAAATAGCCGCAAATGATGAACCAAACATTCGATTTCTTTCATTGACCAAATAACAGAACTGTAATGTAACAAGCGTTTTGACGACTTTCGGCAAAATGAGTTCTCGAGGGCTTTCCAAAAAGGAACTAGAGGAGTTGAAAAAGAAAGAAGAAGAAGAAGCGGCTGCCCATGTAAGTATTACCACTGCGCTTCGCTCTTTGTCAAACTAAACATCCAAACACAACTACTATGTTCATAAAACATCTACTAATTCATTAAAATTTTACATTAATTGTTTAAATGATTAGTAAGTATTACAGTACGTTAAAATTGCGCATTTGACGCATTATGATAGTGGCATTTCAAAAGCTAATAGCTGCTTAATCCTCTGTTTAAAAACAAACCTGTGTATCAGTCTACAGAGCCAGACAGTTTATTTGATGATCATGGATGGCTTCTAATATTCTTTGATCACTACAGGTCTTCAAGGAGTTTGTGGAGACATTCCAGGAAGTCCCCAGCACCACAAGCAAGGTCTGGGTCAAAGCTGGTACATATGATGCAGGGGCGAGAAGTAAGTAACATTTTTATTGTCATTTTAACACATATTTTGCTGAATTGTATCTCAGGATCTCTATTCCTATGTTTTTAAAGATCAAATTCATTAATTGATTGTTTAATACTTGTTGGGGTTTTTGGCTATTGACAATACCCCAGAATTGTTGTAGGTAATTAATGAGCAATATTAAAACCACCAATATTGAGCTGCACTTGTTTTATTTACACCTGACTGCGTGGCGGAGGTATATTTATGACTGAATTACATTGTGTTTAAGTTCATTCATTATATTAAAATTCTTTGATGTTAAAAGGTCAAAAAGGTATGGTTAAAGAACTGCTGATCACTAGTTAACTTTAAGCAGCGTTTATGAATAAGGGGGTACATCATTAACAAACATTTATTAAAATATGTCTTACATTTTTCAGAGGAAGATACATCAGAGAGAGGCAAACTCTACAAGCCCGTCTCTCGTTTGGATGAGAAGCGGAGCATCATACCAGAGGTTGATGCGGTTCGTACACTTGTACAGAGACCTGAACCTCCAGGCCGACCACATGCCAAGAAAAAGGGACAGGATAAGAAGAAAAGTAACTTGGAACTGTTCAAAGAAGAATTGAGGCAGTGAGTGTAAACATTGCTAACTATAGAATCTTTAAAAATCCTAACACATGGAAGCAATTCATTAATTTGTATAGACATTATGATCAAGACTATGCTGGATGCGACTGGGATATTAACGCTGAGATGATGATGATTATGATCAAGACTAAAACATGATGAATAACCATTTTAAAGGCGTGGCACAGGAGCGTGGTGGTTTTGTTTTTCAAAAAAGGTGACAATACCCTCCTGAAAAACTACAGACCGATATCCCTCCTGAGCCATGTCTACAAGCTGTTTTCTAGGGTCATCACGAATCGTCTCGCTCGCAGGTTCGACGACTTCCAGCCTCCCGAACAAGCAGGCTTCCGAAAAGGCTTTAGCACCATAGACCACATTCATACGCTGCGGCAAGTTATACAGAAGTCCGAGGAGTATAACAAACCACTATGCTTGGCGTTTGTGGACTATGAGAAGGCCTTCGATTCGATTGAGACTTGGGCGGTGCTACAGTCTCTCCAGCGGTGCCAAATTGACCATCGATACATTGAGGTGATAAAGTGTTTGTACAAAAACGCCACCATGTCAGTCCGTCTCCAGGATCAGGACTCGAAACCGATCCAACTGCAGCGTGGAGTGAGACAAGGAGATGTCATATCTCCTAAATTGTTCACTGCTGCGTTGGAAGATGTCTTCAAGCTCCTGGACTGGAAAGGACTTGGCATCAACATCAACGGCGAGTACATCACTCATCTCCGTTTCGCAGATGATATCGTGGTCATGGCTGAGACCCTGGAAGACTTGGGCAAAATGCTCAATGACCTCAGCAGAGCTTCCCAACAAGTGGGTCTAAAAATGAACATGGATAAGACGAAGATCATGTCGAACTCTCATGTCGCACCCACTCCAATTGTAGTTGGTTGCTCTGCACTCGAAGTTGTTGACGAGTATATATACCTGGGACAGAAAGTCCAACTAGGTAGGTCCAACTTCGAGAAAGAGGTGTCTCGGCGAATCCAGCTCGGTTGGGCAGCGTTCGGGAAGCTACGCTACATCTTCTCGTCGTCCAAGATACCACAGTGTCTCAAGACTAAAGTCTTTGACCAGTGTGTGTTGCCAGTGATGACTTACGGAACTGAAACGTGGTCGCTCACAATGGGTCTCATACGAAGGCTCAGAGTCACACAAAGGGCAATGGAAAGAGCTATGCTAGGAGTTTCTCTGCGTGATCGAATCAGAAATGAGGAGATGCGCAGAAGAACCAAAGTCACCGACATAGCTCTGCGAGTCGCTAAACTTAAGTGGCAGTGGGCAGGGCACATTGCTCGTAGAACCGATGGCCGATGGGGCAGCAAGGTTCTGGAGTGGCGGCCACGTACTGGAAGACGCAGCGTAGGGAGACCCCCAACAAGGTGGACCGATGACCTGGTGAAGGTCGCGGGAAGCCGATGGATGCGGGCAGCACAAGACCGGTCATCGTGGAAAGCCTTGGGGGAGGCCTTTGTCCAACAGTGGACATCTATAGGCTGAGGAAGAAGAAAGAACCATTCTAATATGCAATTTAAGATAAATATCCACTATCTTATATACAATATGTAAAGAAAACCCTGTCCGACCCATAAGGATAATAAAGGTTAGGTAAACACATGACCAAATATAATATTAAATTTTACGTAATCATCATAGTAGCAATGATAATGAATTATGAAATAAACTTTTTTCCCTGCGAATTAATTCCAACTTCCCTGAAATTTGGTAATTTTGAAAAAAGTGACAACACCATTTTGTCAGTATTATTATAAGCGATGTGACCACGTGCAGCGTGCCCTGCCCCCCGTCGCCCGCGGAAGGGTTGCCTACCGCACATGTATTTAAGTTACCTCTTTTTGCGAAATAATATTTATTTTTTAGGGGGAATTTTTTTTAAGTATAGTCTGGCTTATCTGGGTTTAATGGATACCATTAGTAGAATCAGGTATTGATACCTAACAATACCTTCACGGATCGGACAGGGTTTTCTTTACATATTGTATACTAAATATATTACACCAAAATACTTTATGTACTTTGAAAAAACATCATGGCTATGTTAGGCTTACTTTTATGCAGACATAATTTACTGAAAATTATATATTGTCAGCTAATATTATGTATTCTATTACAGAATACAAGAAGAAAGATCAGAGCGGCACAAATATAAGAATGTTTTACGTGAGCGTGGTGTGGTAGGGGTTGAACCATCACTGGACATCTTACCTGATGTTGGATCCTATGACACTGGAGACCCAAATACCACCAACTTGTACCTTGGCAATCTCAACCCTAAGGTATGTATAGAAACAGTATTTTTACTTTGCAGCTAATTCACAAGGCATATACTGAAATTATGCATTATTAGGGCATCATGTAAAGTGAACAACATTTTGAGCTTTTATGGGACGCTCAGGAAGAATAACACTTGATTTATAAAGGCCCTTATTTAACCTAACTTAAGTATCTTACATACCATCAAACCTTTAGTTACCTGCTAATCCAATAACTTGGTATGAGGTTTGTCTTTCTCTAAAAACAGGGAACTTTTACTCTCAAACATTACCTTCCTCCTTAGATTACAGAACAGCAACTGATGGAAATCTTTGGTCGCTACGGACCACTGGCCAGCATTAAGATCATGTGGCCGCGCTCTGATGAGGAGAAGGCCCGCGGTAGAAATTGCGGCTTTGTAGCTTTCATGTCGCGGAAAGACGGTGAACGAGCGCTGAGGTGTATTAATGGTAAGAATATTGGAATGTGTTCTTAAGTACATAATTACTCGAAAAATTAACAGCTGTATGACAAAAACAAGACACAAAAACCATCTGGATTTCAAACCAAGTAACACAGACGAAAAATATTTTTGGGAAATGATTATATATCTACAATATGTAAAGAAGACCCTGTGGGTCCCTGTCGGACCCTGTCCGACCCATAAGGATAATAAAGGTTAGGTAAACACATGGCCAAATAAAATATGAAATTTTGCATAATCATCATAGTAACAATATTAATGAATTTTGAATTAATCTTTTTTTCCCGTGAATTAACTCAAAATAAGGTAAAATTTTAAAATGTGACAACACCATTTTCGGCGGTATCATCGTTTGATTCTTTGTTGGATATTATAATGCATAAATTAATGCTCGATGTTTGGCGGTGCTCGTCTGTGAAGTCCCGCGCGGCGGCTTGTCGGCGTACTCAAAGAAAAAACTAGTGATGTACTAATTTTTGCGTAATAACGTTTTTTTATCGCTATTAATCGAAACTTGTACCTGCAGCCTAATAGGCGAACACATTTTTGTCAAATGATTGTGACTAGTTTGGATCGCAGTTGATATAATTAAGTAATGATGAGATGATGATGATGTTCATTAATTTATTATTGTACTAAATGTTTCAATGTACTGTAACATTTGATGCAAATAAATTATTATTATTATTAATTTTAGTGTAAAACAATGCAGGTTGAATGATTTATTGTAAAAACAGATTACCTAATGGTAAATGTACTTTCGTTTCATTATCGATAAATTACTAATAACAATATTATAACAGATAGACCTATTAGCACAGATTACAGAATACTACATATTAGTAAACAGAAAGGAGAGGGTCTTATGAAATACTTTTTTAGTAAAGTATTATAAACATTTTAACGGTCAATATCATCGACATTCAGACAGAAACTGTAATTAAAACTTTGGTATGTTATTGAGTTTTGTGAAATATTGAATCTCATGCATAATGAGATTCTGCAATACTAAATCGATACCATAATAGTTACAAATAAATTGTATCAATCGATCCGTCGATATTTTGAGTACTTACACAACACTACTCAAAGAACACCGCCAGCGCACCTGTGTACCTATTAAGTATTTTTATGAAATAAAAATCATAAATCATTTTACATTTGCTTCGAATAAATTGGAATTATTATCAGTTTCGCGTAAACTTTCCTTCCGTAAAGACGTTTAGTGTTTTGTGTGATCAATTCGTTTTCTAACGTAATTTAAAATGCGATGTGTGTGTTTGGATGTGAGTGAGGCTCGTAGAGACTATGAGATCCGTTTTGTACCCTGGTCCCGTGTGATTGTGCGTTATAACGTCTGTAAAATCGCGACTACGTAACCCGCAGTGTTATTGAAGCTCATGGTGTTGGGAGACCACGCATCCACGATCCGGATATTGAAAAGTAGGTGCTCGAATTATTCAACGAGGACCCCACTGTGACACGAGAGCTAGGTGGGGAGCTGGTGAACCATATGCAAGTGTGGAAGGTCATGCATGAGGTCAAGTGAGTTCATGACCTATCGGCACCGCTACGGTTAAGCGTGTGACCGCGTGACCTCCCTCGTCGCCCGCGCTGCCCAGTGTTGCCTTGTAAGCTACCTGTTTTTGCGAAATAATATTTAATTTTTTAGGGGGTATTTTTTTTTAGGTTTAGCCAGGTTTTGTATGCATTAGTACAATCAGTTATCGATACCTAACAACACCTTCACGGATCGGACAGGGTTTTCTTAACATATTGTATAGTGGTCTTTGTTACTCGTTACAAAGAACAAGGTGGAATACAACAAAATTAAAACAAGTACAAGTGGCTCTTGGCTGTGTTAAACATATTTTTTGCTTATTATTTAGGTACCAAAGCATCTGCTGATCATTTCACTAAATATATATCTATAATTGTCGATCATTACATAATTCAGGAAGGTTGATACAACAGTTTAATAAAGAATATCAAAGTAAAAAGTTAAAAATAATTAAAAAAAAAGCGTGAGGCGCTTTGTGCCATATTTTTTGTATATTAAGCGCCTCACGCTTTTTAAAAAATTATTTTTAATATTTTGGTTTGATATTCTTTAAAAGCATGTTTTTTTTAGTTTTTTAAACTATATTTATTTTCAACTTTTTAGTTCGATATTCTTTTTAAAAAATAACGAACGAACGAACGTATTGAAAACGGTGGGACATTTTACAGTAATTAGCCGCTCACTCGTAGTCCAAAGAGTTAGAGACGGACAAACAAACAAACAAGCAAGCAAACATACAAGTGAAGCTAATAAAAAGCATGTAAAATATCTCCTGACTGACATGAGCCATTTTTCAGTCAGGAACTTTATAGCAGGGTTGACCAGCAAAGTCTGAATACCTGAATGCTTCTGCAATGTAATATACAACATTATATTTTGTTTATGCGAAACCCGAAACACGTGTCTAGTATTTTTAAGTAAAGAATCTATGTAGAAAATTTCAAAAAGATATCATGAAAAACCACAAAGTTATGAGCTTGTTATCCTACTTGGTTGTCCCTACAAAAATATGGTCACGCTCAGTGCGGACGGGCGAGCCGGGTGCACTGACCTGTGACGTCAGCTGAGCGCGGGCATGAACACGCGTAAACTGCGTAGCGCGCTCAGTAACCACACTGCAACAATTTCTAAATGTATTTGGGAAAAAATATAACATGGTGTAAAAATGATTGGAATCACTTCAGTTGCTTATTCTGAACAAACTGTATTCAGGTTTTGCATAAACGAAAAATAAGCGTATAAATAAATATATTTGTCCGTAACCAGGTAAAGAGATAATGAGTTACGAGATGAAGCTAGGTTGGGGTAAGGCGGTGGTGATCCCGCCGGTCCCCATCTATATCCCGCCCGCGCTGCAGCAGCCCAGCAAGCCGCCCCCGCCCTCCGGCCTGCCCTTCAACGCGCAGCCGCCCAAGCATCTCGTTAACAAGGTATAATCTAATAATTATCAACTTATCTCATGAAAGTGTAAACACACTCTCCTAGCTAATTAAAATAAAAAATAAATAAAATCGTTATAAACTCAGAGCAACGGTGACCTATAGTGGTATCGGCCGCGACTTACAAGTTCTAGGTTGTAGGTTCGAACCCCGTCAGGCGCTTTCATTTGTGTAAATTATTTCATCACCGCTGCTCTCAAAATGGTGAAGGAAAACATCATGAGGAGCATGTCCTAGAGTCAAAACTTCGAAGACATGTGACAACTACCAACCCGGACTGGGCCTCGTGGTAGATTACGGCCCACTTTCTCTCCCCGAGAGGAAGAGTGGTAACATTATAGGCTGATATATATAAACTCAATTCCCCCTATTACAAAACGAAATCTAATATTAGTTCTAGACTTAACCTTTGAGTCAGTATTTGTATTTTGTGCTTTATTGAGGTTCAAGAAAAAAGTGTCAACTTAGTACTAAACTAAGCTGTCATCTACTATATAAAATTCTCGTGTCGTGGTGTTTGTGGTTAAACTCCTCCGAAACGGCTATCCCGATTCTCATGAAATTTTATTTGCATATTGAGTAGGTCTGAGAATCGGACAACATCTATTTTTTATCCCCCTAAATGTTAAGTCTAAATTTTTTTAAATATAGATCTATATCGCCCTTTACAACACATGATTTAAATAAATAGTTTCGAAGTTATTACAAAAGCTGCGCGCCGCGGTTTCACCCACGTAGGTTTCGATATGCCCCGCTCCTATTGGTCGCAGCATAATGTTATATAGCCTAAAGCCTTTCTGGATTAATGGGCTATCCAACGCAAGAAGAATTTTTCAAATTGGACCAGTAGTTCCTGAGATTAGTGAGTTCAAACAAACTCTTCAGCTTTATATATTAGTATAGATTTAAAAATTCTGGGGCGTCGCATTTGCGGTGGTCCCAGCCGGTTGCGAGGCGGGCCGCTATGTTTTTTATATAACGTTAACAGTTTTTTTTTGTAATGTACTTAGTATCAGCATTGCACCCGTGCGAAGACGGGCGGGTCGCTAGTTTTTATATAAAGATCTGCATTTCTATAATGATTAGGTGCATAATTCAATAACCATATAGGTGATTTAAACCTGATCTAAATAAAATCCATGTTTTGTAATAAATGGTATGTCTTTTTCGTTGGTCTTGGAGACTTACCAGGTTTCATTCTATTAATTTCAGATTCCCCGACTGCGGCCTGGAGAGTACTATCCGAGCGACCCAGAGGATAAGAAAACGTATGAACAGGTAAATAAACATAGCTTTTATAGTTTCGTTTTTATATAATGTACAACACGTACTAAGTACACATTTGCTTATACATATTATATTAATATACTGAGTTTTTTTATTACAGATTTTATCGCAATCTATAGTCAAAGTCGTAGTTCCTACAGAGAGGTAAGTACAATTATAATTAATTACAATAGAATTGCAAATACACCTCTAGCCAAGCTATAGGGAAACAGCGCGGCAAGCGAGAGGGGACTAAGTAACGCGAAATGTGTCAACTAACTTGCGTGCAGAGGAATTATTCTAGAACTTTTAATAACCTTCACAGTTAAATAAATCAGTGACAATCTCTCAAATAAATTGAGTTTAAAAAAACTATATAACACGCTTTTATAGCAATCAAAGTAAAAAATTGCAAACATTTTTTTTATAGTAGGTATTTTATTGTCATCTACCCTTGACCCCTGTGCAAATGAAGTTAAAAGATTCCATTATAAACTCGTGAAGCTAATAAAAGCGTGTTAAAAATGCTACTAATTCCCGCTGAGATGAGACATATTTTGAACCATTTAAATTACGACAAATGGCGTATAGGTGTTCAATCTCACCCGGAAAACCGCGTTATTTTATAATCATTATAACAATCGACGCGCGCCGTCGCTTCTCGCGAATTTTAACGGTTATAAGAGCGTATTTTCTTTGCTTAGCCGCTGGAAAATGCTAGATGCCATAGAAAACGTTGTTACACACGGTCTACCCGCAACAAATGTGAGACATAGTGTGGCCGCCAAATTTTCTTACAGTACTCTAAAGCCGTGTATCCATTATGCGCTCCTGACGCGCGCGGCATGAACACCCGCGCCGAGAGTGCGTTCCGCGGAACGCGCTCCAAATATTTAAATGATATCAATTAAGTTAACGACTACGAAGGAGTTAAAAAATAACTTTATTTCTATCCAGTAACAGCGTAACAGTAATTAATTAGTTCTACAAAATATTGATCTTATATACTTATCTTATTGTTAACTAAGCATCTAAGTTAGTGACGCATGTCCTAGATAACGTCTGCTGAATTATACTTGAAATGCTAAATAATATAAGTATTAGCTGATGAAGCTAATATTGGAGAGTTGGGGTTCCTTAACTCCTCCCTCCCTAAGAGAGAAATTATCCGAAGGTGTTGTAGGTGACTTCGGAGAATTTCGGCAAAGACGACAAATGTACAATTTGTATACGATGACGACAATTATTATTATAATAATGACATATTCTAAAATGGTCCATACACTAATTTCTATTGTCACTATTCGGGTTGTATTGTCACTTTCACTGAATTTGGCACTTTGTAATACTTCTTTCACATCACTAAAGTCCACGTTTCTTAAATCGATTTTCTCCGTCCTTGTCTGTATGTCCTGTTGTAGTTCTGGCATCTCAATCAACGGTAGCTTGAAGCTGGAAATTGTGGTGTTTGTGGTGGCGCCAACGATTGTTTCTCCTATTTGCGTCTCGCATTGTTGACCTGGTGTTACTATATAGGTTCCAATTATGTTGTATTTGCGGATTTCTTCGTTACAGTTTTCAGTAATGATCAGGTTCTCCTCTGTATAAACCAGCCATTGACTATCAGTTATTTTCTGTACCTTGGTTTTTTCTATCTTGATACGATTCTTTATACAGCCACTGTAGTTGTTTTTTATCAGCATGATTTGTTCGATACAGGTCTCAACTGGATACTGAACTAAATTGTTTTCGGTACAAAGAAATCTGCCGTTTTCAATTTCGGAACATGATCTCGCCACGGGCATGTATTTCAATCGATTCACCAATAAGTAGGGATATTTGGGAATAATGGTAAAAGTATCTGTGGAATGGGAGATAGGAATGGGAATAACCTTGTAATAATTGTATGTTTCATTGTCTATTAGAGGGACTTCTAACACAAAGACTAACTTATTATTATTTAAATATGATTTAACTATGATATTACGTTCTAGTTTTATTAAATTATATTTAGTAACTGTATAAATTGTCCTAGCATGTTTACTAATTGTTTCTAAAGTATTGTATAGTTCTGTGCTGTTTATAATGGACTGGTGCAAAACATTTAGTTTGCTAAAGGCGATTGCAGACTCAATTTCTTGTATGTTCTCATAACAAGTTCGAAAGTTGCTCAGAATTTGATACATAGTATTTACAATTCGTAATAATTTGTTAAATTTGGATTCATTTTCAGCAAGTCTTACTATATCATTAGTATGTGAGCCTAAGTTTTTTATATTTGAATTTATGATTTCTGAGTCGTTTACTAACTTATCGAAAGCTTTTTGCATTGATGAAACTTTCCGTTCGACTACATATTCTTTATTTTGGAGTAATAGGATTTCTTTATTATATTTAATTGCATCGTCTTCATCTAAATTGCCAGTTATAGTTTTTATAACTGATCCTAGTGGGCTAAACAAGGCTCGTTTGTTTCTATAATTAAAAGGTAAAATTTGAGAGAATTTATCTTTAGTGAGTTTAACTAAATACTCTATTTGCTTTTCTATCCCCAAAGTTTCATTATTAAATTTATTTTCTAAAATTTTCACTTTGATGGTGTCAAAATCGCGAATGTTATTATCTATTTGTAAACTTAAGGATTCTAAGTCTAAAATCTTAAATATAGTCCAATAACTACTCTTCTTCACTGCTACTCCCATCTTCAACGAAGCTATCCCCGGATTCAGAGTGCAGTTCTGAAGGTCCAGCGTGAATCCTGACATCACTAGTACCAGAAGTACCAGGAATGACCTGTGGAGGACGTTTTATATTTTTTATCGCCACTCTAGTTGGTCTTTTATTTAATTCTACAGGTACTATATTATGTTCGATTTCTCCAGTGATTTTAGCTTTTTCATAGCGAGCTTTTTCTTTAGCTTTTCGGGTTCTGGTGTTTTTCATAAAAACATTGTCTCCTGCCTTAAGGACTGGTGTTTCTTCACCTCCTTTCTTATCTCTTACCTTCACTTTATCTGTTTCTAATTTGGCCGTTATGAATTCGTATAATACTTTAAGACGTTTTCTATGATCTAGTAGCAATTTCTGCGTTAAATTTTTTTCCCTATCGACATTAAATACATTTCCGGAGTCGGTATGCCCAAATACTATTTCAAAGGGTGTAAAATCTGTCGCTGAGTGTATGGTGTTGTTATATGCCATAATAGCATACGTCATGACGGAAGCTGCATCTAAATCACTTTTGTCATATTTTGCTAACCGGTAAATTTCGATAATAGTAGAGTGAAATCTCTCGACTATTGCCATAGAATTGGGATTGTTTGGAGTCCCTATGTGCAGTTCTATTTTGTATAAGCTCAACATTTCTTTAATTAATGTATTATTAAATTCTGTGCCTGAATCGCAACTTATTTTACTCGGTAATCCGTATAAACTAAAGTATTTAATTAATGCTCTAACTATCTCTGGTGTACTCCTATTAGGTATATCTATTGCCTGTGCTAACTTGCTAAAAGAATCTACGATTGTTAAATAATATTTTCCTTCAATGTATAGTACATCCATAAAAGCTTCTTGGAATGGACTATTCTGTGTTTGGGTTAGCTGAATTTGAGGTTTAATGGGTTTCCTATCATATTTCATTTTTCTACATGCTTCGCAACTATTAATAACTGTTGTGACTATTTCTTTCATATTTGGCCACCAATAATGTCTCTTAAGTTTCGCTAAAGTTTCCCTAATGCCTCTATGACAAGTTTTACCTTCATGGTACTTAATAATAGCTTCTTTCTGATCTTCCTCCGATTCTGTCAAATTGATTACTCTTTCTGTACATTCTGTTATTTTAACTGAGCCCCTTTTAAACAACTTAATAACCATGTTTGAAAACGATTTTCTAAAGGATGGATGTTCGAAATAAATATAATATTTATTTTTAGGCTCTATATATTCCTTTAAAAAGTCTTTTATTAATTTTTCGTTATTTGTTGGTAAATGGACTTCTAAGATCTTCTGTTTATTATTAGAAATGTCCTTTACTGTTAACTTATCTTTAAACCATGCGTGGACTACAATTTGTCTAGCTTTAGTATCGACAGCTTCATTTAAAATAGGAATACCTTCATGTTCCCTATTTGAAACTGAATTGGCTGTGACGCCACCATCAGAATCCGAAAGTTCTATCATTTCTATGGGCGTTTTGTTGAACTGAAGCTCTTCATTTATAATTTTCTTTATTCGCTCATCCCTATCGCCTATGTTAACAAATATTGAGTCTAAATCATCGTCTATTGTATTGATTTTAATCCTAGATAAGGCATCTGCATTTGTATTTTGAGGTCCTTTCTTGTACTTAACTTCATAATCATATTCTTCTAAGCGTAGTCTCCAACGCGTGAGCTTACTGTTGGGTTCTTTTAAAGAGTACAGCCATGCCAATGGTCTATGGTCTGTAAAGATGGTAAATTTATTACCATATAGATATGGCCTAAAATGCTTAACTGCCCATATTATAGCCAAAAGCTCCTTTTCAATAGTACTATACTTTACTTCTGTATCGCTCAACGTTCTGCTAGCATACGCTATTGGTTTATCTGACCCTATTACTCCTTGTGATAGTACAGCCCCGATCGCATAGTTTGATGCGTCAGTAGTTAGAATAAAACTTTTACTGAAATCAGGATACTGTAATAAAGGTGCGTTTGTTAGGAGTTTTTTACATGTTTCAAAACATTCCCTATATTCATCGTTAATAGTTATTTTACGACCTTTCTTTAAACAGGCTGTTAAAGGTCTAGTTATTTTTGCGAAATCTTTAATGAATTTCCTATAATAACCAATGAGTCCTAAAAAGCTTTTTATTTGCGTCACTGTTTCTGGAATAGAATATCTTAGGATCGCATCAATTTTATCATTATTTGGCTTCAATCCTTCACTTGTAATAGTGTGTCCTAAATAAAGGACTTCCTTTCTAAGAAAGTGTGACTTATCTAGTTGTATTTTTAAATTTGTCGCCCGAAACCGATCGAAAACTGCTCTAAGTTTTTCTACATGTTGAGTTAGTGATTTAGAGAATATGATGACGTCATCGAGATACACCAGGCAATGTAAGCCTTGGAGACCTCTTAGAACATTATCCATAGCTCTCTGAAATGTTGCTGGTGCTGTTTTCAAGCCGAACGGCATCCTGTTAAATTCATAATGCCCTGACGGTGTGCTGAATGCTGTTTTGGCCCTATCCTCTTCCTGGACCTCGATTTGATGGTACCCACTAGCTAAATCTAAAGTAGTGAAATATGTACTATTACCTAGCATATCAAATAAATCATTAATGTTGGGTAAAGGATATTTATCATCGGTAGTAATGTCATTAAGACGTCTATAGTCAACTACCATCCTCCATTTTTGTTGTCCCGATGCATCTAATTTTTTTGGCACTAAATGTATGGGAGCACTCCAGGGAGAGTGTGATTCCTGGATAATATTGTCCCTTAACATTTTATCTACCTGGTTTCTAATTTCTTTCGATTGAATCGGAGGTAACCTATGTGCTTTGATGTTTATAGGATCCTCATTCTTTGTTCTGATTCTATGTTTTACTTGATTAGTAAAGGTTAATGGAATATTTTCACAATAAAAAATGTCCTTATATTCATTGCATAGCCCTTCGATGGCTCTACGTTCTTCGGAATTCATGTGATCTACTTTAATTTTTTTTTAAATTCTCCGTTAGCATCCTATCTATTTCTATATTATTTTCTGTAAAATTAACGTTAACCGACTTGTTCTGTACATAAGGTTCAACTTTAAAAGGTCCTGTTACCACTAAGTCTCTGGATTTATTCGTATAATTTTGAATAACGGTTGATGCGTAACCTTCAACACACTTAACTAATGCTGAGGGCATTCGTATCCCTTCCGTAAATTGTTTATATTCCAATATAGCTTCCCCATTCAGTAAATTGACCGGTAATCTAACTCTTAATTCACTACGAGATGGTAAATTGTATACCTCTCTCATAGGTGGTGCGTATATTATTGGAATGTTCGTATTTTTTAAATGCAAAACTTGGCTTTCCATATTTATTTTTGCCTGTAACTGTTTAAGCAAGTTACTACCTATTAACCCATCGTACCTATCATCAACACTTTAAACATAAAATTTATGAAATTCCTTACTGCAAAACGTAGCTGGTAAAGGAATAATTGCCGTTTCGTTATGAACACTCGAAGCGTGAGTACTAACAACTTCGAATGGTTCATACTGCAAACGATCTTTAAAGTACTTTTTCGCGATAAATGGGCTTATAAAAGACCTAACACTACCTGTATCTATCATAAAGACAGCGTTTAATTCGGGTAAAACTATGTGCGGTAAATTTAGACGTTTATTGCAATTAATTTTTATTCGTTCTCTTGGATAGAGGCGGTTATACAAAAATTTTCCCGTCTGGATTCTTCAGGTGGATGTTCCTGAAATTCATTATTTAAATTCGGTTCATTATAACTATCATTATTAATGTAATTAACACGGCGTGAACTTGCAGTTCGCATAGTAACGTCAGTGTTCGAATTTGAACCCGGCGGAATTGCTTGTTCTGCAAAAGATGACGTTCGCGGTGCACGTGCCGTAGGCTGTTGGTTTTGTTGCGTTAGCGAGATTTGTGGCCTACTTAACTGTGACGACGGACTATCGTTATGTTCATGATTAATTCTACGATTAAAATTATTTTGATTATTATGTTGCCTGATATTTTTAATATGATGCGAATTGTTCGTCGTAGGTAAGCTACTCGAAGCGTTATTTGGTGCAGGTGCACTTGATACGTGCTGTGAATTATTTTTCGTGCTGTTAGACTCGGAAAAGTTGGGTTTATTGTACCTATTAGAGTTGCGATAATCGTTTGTTCTAGCACTATATACTGCTTGAAAGTTCTGTTCTTCTAAAACAATTTTCAATGCGTCCTCTAATGTCGAAACGTTGCGTAAACGAACTAACCTAACTAGGAACGGTGGTAAATTGAATAGAAATACATTCATCGCTCTATTATTATAGATTACTTGCTTTGCCTTTCGTAAAGAGTCGTCAGTTATGGTTTCTGCTATTTTAGCGAATAAAATGCTCCTCATATGTTGTATCCTATGACACAAATCTAAATAACTTTCGCCTTTGTTAATTTTACAGGATTCTAATTCCATTGCTAGACAATCCTCAGTGCGTGGGTCGCCGAAATGTTGATTTAACAACTTTTTTAACTCATCCCACGAATCTATAGAGTCCCTTTCGCCTACCAAACTAGCTGCTTCGCCTGACAACCTACTCGTTATCACATGAAATAGATATTCGTTCTGTACTGCGCCCCCTCTGAATGTTGATAAAATATATTCACATTTTTTTATAAATAAGGGCAACGTCCTAGTATCACCATTAAATACTGGAATGATATTTACCAATTCCTGTGGGATTCGGTTTATACCTTCCATAGTGAAAGAAAAATAATGTCGCTTTACAAAAAGAGAAAAGTAGAATGAATAACTATATATGCTAAAAAGTATCCCTAAATATAAACTACGGCTAATAATCTATGAAATGTTACTAAGGCGTTGTCCAATCCCTAATAGTACATAGAACATAGATTAATACAAGGTTAGGATTCAAATGGAAGAGCTGAGAGGAAGGTGAAAAGATTTACTCACAATTCCGCAGCTATCTTCATGATCCTTGAATTACTGCTTGGCTGCTGGTCCTCCCGTAACTCGAAGTAGCTTCTTAATAGATTTGTTTGTTCGGCGATCTCTGCTAAACCGTAGAAACGGACGTCGGCTGCTTCCCGTAGATACTAATACGTGACGGCCTGACTACAGAGATCCTACCGGCTGCGCCAATTAAGTTAACGACTACGAAGGAGTTAAAAAATAACTTTATTTCTATCCAGTAACAGCGTAACAGTAATTAATTAGTTCTACAAAATATTGATCTTATATACTTATCTTATTGTTAACTAAGCATCTAAGTTAGTGACGCATGTCCTAGATAACGTCTGCTGAATTATACTTGAAATGCTAAATAATATAAGTATTAGCTGATGAAGCTAATATTGGAGAGTTGGGGTTCCTTAACTCGCGCGTGGCGCGCGTGGCAACTGTTCCAGTGTTCGATCGTTCAACATGCAGGCCAGTCGTGTACGAGTAGAAGAAGAAATAATATCACGTGCGTCTCAACTGGCGCGCGCGCCACAACTGAGCGTCCTTTGATGCGCGGTAAAAAACCGCCTCCAGATGGAACGGGCCGCTCTAAGTTCGAGCGTTCCAACAAACACATTGGCGCGCGTTCCAAAATGGTAGCAATTTCGCGCGGCCGGAACGCGCGCCAATGTTCGTCCTCTTGGAGCGCGAAGTCGATACGCGGCTTAACACGCTTGGAATTAGGCTGTTATACAACATCATTTTAGTCTTACAACACTTAAAATGTTTGGTACCCAGCATTTTTGAGGTTTTGTTTTTATATTAGCGCCGCTTGTATTGTTCACAAACTAATTTTAAGTTGAAGAAAAGGATAATATAATAATAATAAAATTCTTTATTCATACAGTAACCTTTGATTTTTTTTCTTAAAACTAGGATACATAGCTTGGCTAACTAAAGGTCGTTCTAATAATACAACCCTGACTCCTAAACTAGGTGATGGAAAATAACATTTTAGTTTAATCCTGTCAAATTAAGATACTCCATAGAGGGTTTCGACGCGATTATAAACATGGTGACCAAAAATACCTCAATTTGCGTCAGGAGCGGACTAATTTGTCGGTCTCAACTAACATTTTATCTTCTGTCCTTATCTTAACGAAATAGAAAGAAAGAGATGCACTGAACTTAAATCGAGGACATTGTCTACATGCGGAATAAATGTCTGTTTTCTATTAAATATGACGCCAAGGTCCCCAATAGGCTATTTGACAGTATGAATTTATTTGTGATTATTTGCTTTAAATGCTTATAATGAGGGTTATTTATGTCATTTACATGAGTTTTAATAAAAATAATAACAATTAATATATCCGTAAACACAAAAATATGTTTGACTTTTTGTATCTCGCTCCACATATTGTGAAACGATCCGGATTGGCTAATGTCACGATGACGTCATACGCGCATCAGCACTTGTTGTTGTTCTATGTGTTCTCAGGTCATCAATGTATTTGTACAACCCGGTACAGCACACCACTTGTAAATCTGTTCATTAAATAAACAACAACAAATAACAGATAAATACAAGCACAACTGCGGAACCGAAAATCGTTTATATGCTTGTGACGTCACTTATAAGGCACGACGCCATATTACTGAATAAAGCGTTTCAACGGCTTATTTGAATTTTGAATTTTTATTTGCATGTTTCTTACGAAACACGTATTTACAAAAAAAAAAAAAAGTACTTTCGGTGAACTTCTTAACCGCAACCAAGTAATTCAAGATAGAAATTATAAATCTGTCAAATAACTTATTGTGTCCAGTTTGCCAACTTTGACCCATTAATATAATGAACTTCTTCAATTAAAGTAATAACATAATTATTTTTTTTAAATTAACATAATAATATTAATGTTTTTGTAGTGTGTGTAGTATACATTTCGTTAGTTATTTGAAGTCCCATGTATAAATAGAAATCCTTCAATAGACTTCAACCGGGTACGAATGCAGACTGGACTGAAAAACCCGAAAACGCGTTTACCTCTTCTTGATTTTAAATAACGACGCATATAACCAATGGTTCCCAGAAACATCCTCATGTTAATCCATCGCATGGTCGAGTTCGTGATCCGGGAAGGACCGATGTTCGAGGCTATAATTATGAACAAGGAGATGAATAATCCCTTCTTCCGGTTCCTGTTTGAGAATCAATCACCAGCGCACGTCTATTATCGATGGAAGCTGTTTTCTATGCTACAGGGAGACTCCCCGAAGCAATGGTCACTTGATGATTTTAGAATGTTTAAAGGTAAGTACCCATGTGTAGCGCTTAATGTTTTGTTCACAAAACTTTTTTTACAAGCGGGCGCCCCATATCCAACAAACCAACCAAGTCCAAGTGATTATATAAAGTAACTTTTCGGAAAATTAATGTTCATGAATGTAATCACGAAGCAGAATCTCCCATAAATTATATACATTTTGATACCTGGTTTATCAAGTTTGGTTGCGTATAGAGGGAGTAAAAGGGTAGATCCCTTTTATAACAGAAATAATAATATGCCCGACTAAATTCGCATTTCAACTAAGGATGTTTAATAAATACGCTTAGGAGACCCGTTGCCTACAAAAGCTAAAATAAATTAAATGCGGGCCACACCCTTGCCTACCTACAAAATATATAGTTTAAAAAGTTAATAATAATTTAAAAAAAAAGCGTGAGACGCTTTGTGCCATCACGGCTCACGCTTTTTTAAAAATTATTATTAAATTTTTAGTTTGATATTTTTTTTTTTCAACTTTTTGTTGTTTTTATGTATACACTTGTTCTCGTGCGTATAACTAGCTGCGCCCCGCGGCTTCACTCACATAAGTTTCGATTCCGAATACACAGTCTTTTATCCTATCCTGGATTTAAACAACTAGCAGCAAAAATTTCAATTCCGTGGGAAAGTCGTGATAAAAAGCATCCTATGTGTTAATCCTGGTTTTAGCCATCTGTGTACGAAATTTGTTCCAAATTCTTTCAGTAAATTTTGCCTGAACGCGGAACAAACAAACAACTTCACATGAAAAAAAACACCATTATTTATTAGGCTTAGGTACACTTTGTTAAAAAATCAAGGAAAGGCATGTAGTTACAAACAGCAGAAGAGCTTTTCATTTAGTTAGAATTTACAGTTGGTTCCAAACTAAGCACAGCCTGTATGTTAGTGACCCCAACACTACACAGTATTAGTAAGGATTTGTGTTCCAAATTTCACCCGAATCCGTTTAGTAGTTTTTGCTTGTTCACATCTATCTATCCATACTAACTTTCGTGTAGGATATTGTTATGATATAAATGAGCTTCTAAACAAGTGCTTTTCTTCCAGGCGGTTCAGTTTGGCGGCCTCCCGTAATGAACCTATACACGGCCGGCATGCCCGACGAGCTAGTGGAGGAAGAAGATGCCAAAGAGAATATAAGAGGAACGCTGTCTAACAAGTTAGTAAACGGGTTCAAATTATACCAACCTGCGAAGCATCACAAGTTTTGACCGATTACAATTTTAGTGTTTTCAAGGCTAGAGTGAATTTCGCTCATGATGAACTAGAGCGCTTTAACATCAACAATTGCAGCAATGCTTACCATCAAGCGAGAGACTAAATTATAGCGTAAAGAAAGCATAAAAAATGATTTTATTTAATTAAGGACCGTATTACAGAACCTTATTTAAGATTTAAGCATTAGTACTTAAAACTACTTTCAATCAATCAAATAGCTTCAAACGAGATTTAAGTAAAGCTTGAGTGTTGAAGTGAGGATCTGTAATATGGACCTAAAAGTTGGTTCGTGGTCAACACGCCTGAGTCAAAGAGCTATGAGAAATAAATAATTCGGGAATGATGGTGTAGAGGAATGAGGAACAGGGAATAAAGTTCAGTCATCCTCCATAGAAAAGGGAGGATCCTCCGACCAGACGGGTATTATGTCTGGCGGGCACTTGCCCAACGGTTGAAATTGGGAAGTTGTATGTATGCTAGTTGCACGGTAAACTCTGATTGCGAGATGTAGAATTCGTGTGACGTCAGTATGACGCGATGTTTCATGTGTCGTTTTGTAGGTACCGCTACAATGGTATTAATATTTGTGTGTTATGGTGCAATCAAACACAGAGTAAAGTACTGTTTATATTAACATATGACTGAGTAACCGACAAGAGTGAATTTCATCAATGTAACTATACGCGATTAGCACTTCCAACCAGCATTTAATAGAGCTCTCAGATTTACCATTCTGCCGTCCACACACTAAATGCCGTTACCTCGAATCAGATAGATTGTTTTTTTTTTTTTAGGTTAAATACAATTAGATGTGGTTAAATATTAGGTCTACAAATAAGTTTCCGCCCTTTAACATAAGATGTCCTCACTAAGAGGTTTCGTTGAAATTGTCAGATGTAAAATGTGATATCGTAAGTTCGGACATCTGGTAACAACATACCCTTAAGTTTTAATGACTCTTTTTATCAGTATCAAATCTTTATTTTTGTGCAAAATGTAATGTTTCTTTTCTACTTCTTTAATTTGAATAAATATGCAGCTGAGGGCCATCGATTGCTTGTAGAAGCTTATGGTGAAGCTGCTTTAAGAGAGAGCAGTTATCGTGAGTGGTTTTCAAAGTTTATAAACTGTGAAGACAAAGAACGTAGTGGGAGACCGAAGTCGTACGAAGACACGGAATTGGGAGCATTATTGGCGGAAGATGGAAGATGAAAAACGCGCCCATTACTACTCCAGATATGACATAATTATTTTCTTACATAATAATACTCGTCCGCATGTTCAAAAAACGGCAGAAATTCATTTGTACACCTATTATGATATTAAGGTCATCCGAACTTGGCACGGTTACCAGACGGAGAACCTGCATTCCACCCACTCACTGGTATATTTTTTCCCTATTAGTCAACGAGACCGCCTCGAGGAGCTAATCCGAGGCCTGACGCCCGCGCGCTGCAGCGTAGGCGCGGCCATGGCTTGGTGCCTTGAACACGCTGAAGCCGCGCCAGAGGTATGACTACATTGCTTTAATTCTCATATGTACATTTATATAATGATTTTCTATGATTGACACTATGTTTGACAATATGTTTGTGCGGCAGGTGTCTCGGTGCCTGGCGGAGTCCCTGTCGGGGGCGCGAACGCCGCCGCAGCGCCGCGTGGCGCGACTTTACCTGTTGTCAGACATACTGCACAACGCGGGGGCCAAGCTGACCAACGCGAGCGCCTACAGGAGCGCGTGAGTATATTGTAACATACTGCACAACGCGGGGGCCAAGCTGACCAACGCGAGCGCCTACAGGAGCGCGTGAGTATATTGTAACATACTGCACAACGCGGGGGCCAAGCTGACCAACGCGAGCGCCTACAGGAGCGCGTGAGTATATTGTAACATACTGCACAACGCGGGGGCCAAGCTGACCAACGCGAGCGCCTACAGGAGCGCGTGAGTATATTGTAACATACTGCACAACGCGGGGGCCAAGCTGACCAACGCGAGCGCCTACAGGAGCGCGTGAGTATATTGTAACATACTGCACAACGCGGGGGCCAAGCTGACCAACGCGAGCGCCTACAGGAGCGCGTGAGTATATTGTAACATACTGCACAACGCGGGGGCCAAGCTGACCAACGCGAGCGCCTACAGGAGCGCGTGAGTATATTGTAACATACTGCACAACGCGGGGGCCAAGCTGACCAACGCGAGCGCCTACAGGAGCGCGTGAGTATATTGTAACATACTGCACAACGCGGGGGCCAAGCTGACCAACGCGAGCGCCTACAGGAGCGCGTGAGTATATTGTAACATACTGCACAACGCGGGGGCCAAGCTGACCAACGCGAGCGCCTACAGGAGCGCGTGAGTATATTGTAACACTGCACAACGCGGGGGCCAAGCTGACCAACGCGAGCGCCTACAGGAGCGCGTGACATTTATTGACGGCTTCGTGATTGATACAACGTATGTGTAAATGTTTTTAATTAAGGAGATCATTTTCAACCATACGTTTGTTCTCTTATCTTTGACGCTGATCATACACATACCCATGAACTTCGCGAACGCAGTCTTCATTTCAACCTAGATAGAAATAAGTAACTAAATAAATATAAAAATCCCTCTGTTTTAGGTTTCAACAACGCTTAACAGAAATAATGCGTCACTGTCACCTGGCATACTCGCGCATGACTTCACGAATTCAACAAGAAGGGTTCCGCGCGAGAGTGACGCGCATCCTGCAGGCGTGGGCCGACTGGGCTGTGTACCCTACTGACTTCTTAATGCATATCAACGATGTTTTCTTGGGAAATGATAAGGTTGGTCTTTACGATGTTGAGTTACTTAATTGCAAATACAGTCCTAAATAGATTACATGAGCTTGAAAGAAATCTTTCCTTTCATTACGGTTACTTTATTTCGTAATGTGCGGTTACATACTTGATAATCCATACTAATATTATAAATGCGAAAGTAACTCTGTCTGTCTGTCTGTCTATCTATCTATCTGTCTGTCTGTCTGTCTGTCTGTTACGCTTTCCCGCCTAAACCTCTCAACCGATTTTGATGAAATATGGCACAGACAATCTTTAGACCCTGAGAGAGAACATAGGCTACCTTTTATCCCGGAAAAAATTGATGTTCCCGAGGGAAATCTAAAAAGCGCGATATAACCGAACTCCACGCGGGCGAATACGCGGGCGGAAAGCTAGTTCGAAATATAAGACGTTATTTTTTGTTTATGCGAAACCCGAAACACGTGTTTGAATGTTTGCTTGCTTGTTTGTTTGTCCGTCTCTAACTCTTTGGACTACGAGTGAGCGGCTCATTACTGTAAAATGTCCCACCGTTTTCAATACGTTCGTTCGTTCGTTTTTTATTAAAAAAGAATATCGAATTAAAAAGTTGAAAATAAATATAGTTTAAAAAACTAAAAAAAGATGCTTTTAAAAAATATCACACTAAAAAGTTATAAATAATTTAAAAAAAATGCGTTAGGCGCTTAATATACAAAAAAAAAAAACTAAAAAAACATGCTTTTAAAGAATATCAAACTAAAAAGTCAAAAATAATTTAAAAAAAAAGCGTGAGGCGCTTTGTGCCATATTTTTTGTATATTAAGCGCCTCACGCTTTTTTTAAAAATTATTTTTGACTTTTTAGTTTGATATTCTTTAAAAGCATATTTTTTTAGTTTTGAAACTATATTTATTTTCAACATTTTAGTTTGATATTCTTAAAAAAAAAAAAACGAACGAACGAACGTATTGAAAACGGTGGGACATTTTACAGTAATAAGCCGCTCACTCGTAGTCCAAAGAGTTAGAGACGGACAAACAAACAAACAAGCAAGCAAACAAACAAGCAAGCAAGCAAACAAGCAAGCAAGCAAACATACAAGTGAAGCTAATAAAAAGCAAGTAAAAATTATGGCACAAAGCGCCTCACGCTTTTTTAAAAAATATTTTTAACTTTTATGTTGTGATATTTTTTAAAAGCAGTTTTTTTTAGTTGTTTAAACTATATTTATTTAAGTAAAGAATTTATGTAAAAATTTCAAAAAGATATGTTGAAAATCGAAAGTTGAAATGATGTTGAAGATGATGAAATATGGTTAACGCACCGCTCGCCCGCCCGCGCCTGGAGCGGCGCGGCGCGGGGCGCTCCTAGTACTATGATCTATCTACCGTCAGCTGTGTTGCGCGCTCGGTAACCACACTGCAACAATTTCTAAATGTATTTGGGAAAAAATAAAAAATGATGTAGGTAAATATGATTGGAATCGATTCAGTTGCTTATTATGAACAAACTATATTCAGGTTTCGTATGGAGTAAAAATAATGTTGTTTAACTGCATTCATATTGAACGTTTTCATATACAACAAACAAATAAAACTTGATATATTTTTCGTAGGAGACCGACGTGGTCCCAGGCATGGTTCCTGCAGAAACCGAGGAAGGAAATGAATCAGAACCCGGAGCCTCCCCCGCCCGCTCCTCTGCTTCCGAAGAGTCGTGGGACAACGCAGCAGGCGGCCCGCTAGACGGCGCCGCCCTCAGGAGGCTGGCGGCCGAGCGAGCCAACCTGCTCAGTGAACAACACACTCCGCACTCCAGACAACCGCTCACGCCCAGATTGAAGCCGCACGCACTACACGACGACATCGATGGCGTACCTGGTCAGTCAACCGATCATAACTTGTTTAGAACCCAGTTAGTCCGGGCTCGATAGGAACAATTATGTTTCTGACTAGGTTTCGAATGATTGAGATTATGTATCCGGCGTAGAAATACGATGGAAGGTTGGGTACTTACGGAGTTCAGGAACAAGGGGATCACTTCAGCAGGCCACAAACAGTCGGATTTTCACAATATATACTATATGTAAAGAAAACCCTGTCCGACCCATAAGGATAATAAAGGTTAGGTAAACACTTGACCCAATATAATATAAAAATTTACGTAATCATCATAGTAACAATACTAATGAATTTCGAAATAATCTTTTTTTCCCGGGAAATAGTTCCAAATTCCCCGAAATTTGGTAATTTTTTAAAAAAGTGACAACACTGGTATTATTATGAGCGAATAGCGACGCGACCACATGCCGCGTGCCCTGCCCCCCGCCGCCCGCGGTAGGGTTGCTTACCGCACATGTATTAAGTTACCTCTTTTTGCGAAATAATATTTATTTTTATAGAGGGATTTTATTGTTAAGTTTTGCCCGGCTTTGTAGACATTAGTAGAATCAGTTATCGATACCTAACAATACCTTCACGGATCGGACAGGGTTTTCTTAACATATTGTATATGAGTTTTACAGCACGCGCGCAGTGTTGCTGCCGGCAGCCGCCATTCGTTTTAACTGAACTTTCTCGATGCGCAGTGTTGCCAGCGGCGCGTATATTTTTGCCCGCGATTTAGTGTTGCCAATTATGGAGGAATGATGAGATTAGGGAAATTAAATTGATTATTATTTTCTCAAAGCGTGTCCACAACTAATCGTTATCGTCAGCCTGGTGCAGTTAACTAGCTAGTTACACGGGCTTTATAATTGCCAGCCATTTAACTCATCCAGGCATCCTGTAAAGATCGTCGGTCTACCTTCTCTGAGGGTGTTACATATACCCCATGCGTTATCAGGAGGGCAATCGCGCTAAAATAATTCAGTCAAAACAGAATTGCATCGCAACCAAACCAAAACTTTAGTTATGTTTCGTGTCGCGCTAACCTTATGACAGATGGTTTAACCATAACTGGATCACAATTGGAACGTAACCATTGTCAAATGAAAAAGTTAAAATAAAGCTAACTTTTCTGTGCCATTTGTCAAACTTACGTCTAAACGACTAGATTCATCATCATCATCATCATCATCCCAGCGTTAATCCCAGTCGCATCCGAAGCCTTTTCAGCTTTGGAGTCTGGGGTCAGCTTTATCAGTCCAACTGCTGATATGGCTAAACTTCGACATTTTCCGTGAAACGACTGCCGTCTGACCTCCACAACCCGAAGGCGACATCGAAGCATTGCAGTTAGACCAATTGTTGGATTTTTGAGGGCTCCAACAACCCGTAACGACTTCCACTAGATGTTCGTATGGCAACCGGGACCAACGGCTTAACGTGCTTTCCGAGGCACGACCAGACCAGTGCAAATATTCATATTCATGCATACAAATACTTGCACTGTGCGGGGATCGAAACCGCGCCACCTTGCGCAGCGGCCGCGTCCGCTACGCAAGGACGACTACATTATTAACTTATAATTTATTTAGTTTTAATTAAAATATCAGACGAAATCTATCACTCATACATTGATTTTACATCAATAGAAGTTAAATCTTTAGCGCGATACGAAATGGGATCCATAACTAAACCACAACATTAACTGGATTAAATATTAACAAGAGTTTAACTTCTACTGTTTCATTTAGCGCGATTGTCCTCCAGGTTGAGGTCTAATATAGACAGCCATAACTGCAAATGACAAATGTCCCTGCCACGACGCCACTGTATTCTGTGCATTGTATTATCATCACAGAAATTGCCCTCGATTTGTCATGGATCGCATGCAGTATCAGGAATATCTGAAAGATTTGGTATCAAGTATGGGGTACATCAGGATGCAAAAGTGTAAGCCACAAGTCCTACTCGCCAACACTGTAACTGTCTGTCATTATATAGCAAACATTGTAGGCCATTAAAACATTTCAACTGCACAAAAAAAAAAACCACAAATATTTATACCTTTATTTTATTACTAGCTTTCCGCCCGCGGCTTCGCCCGCGTGGAGTTCGGTTATATCGCGCTTTTTAGATTTCCTTCGGGAACATCAAATTTTTTCGGGATAAAAGGTAGCCTATGTCCTTTCTCAGGCTCTAGACTATCTGCCTACCAAATTTCATCACAATCGGTTCAGTAGTTTTGGCGTGAAAGCCGGACAGACAGGCAGACAGACAGACAGAGATACTTTCGCATTTATAACATTAGTATGGATGTATTTTTATCTAAAACATACTTTATCTACTCTCATATCAAAAAATTAAAAATATAAAACTAAAAAGGAGTTTATATTGACGTACTTTCCCAATAGTATATCCGAAGGTTATTAATAAATAAATAAATTAAATTAAATTTTAACATTATTTCTCTAACAAAATAATGTTATAATATTTTTTTTTTCATTACCGTACAGATTACAAACCATAGACAGCACTATTTCATTTTTTATCTGTGGCTGCGCGCGCTTTGGCGCGTGTGCGGTGATGCAGGGTGCAGAATTTTGGCGCTAAATACGTTTCTTTGCATGACAAGTCGTTGTTGTGTTTCGCTGGATACATAATTGGTTATTATTGTTTCTATGAGATTAGATAAAGTAGTGTATGAAACTGTACATAATTAGGTATTACATACTCGTGTGATACTATTAAAAAACTCCCTTCGCTCGTTTTTTAAACTCACACTCGTGCATAATATCCCTCATTATGTAACAGTTTCATAAACTACTATTATATACAGATACTAGCTGACCCGGCGAACTTCGTTCCGCCTTAAAGGCAATATCACATGACTACTTTTTAAATTAGGATAATTTTAAATAAATATATTTATTTATTTTTTCTCCGGAAATCTTTAATGTGCTACAATACTCGCAAACAACATCCATTGGCCCAATGCGAACGCCATTGCGCTATATTATATGCGTGTATATTATATGAGTGTTTGATGAATTTCTTCTTGTGCTCCGTAAATTATCTAGCGCTTGATCTCTGAGGTTTGCTCGACGATTTCGCATTGCCAACCGAGCCGTTTCACGGGCTGCCTCCCTTTGCTCTGGTGAGTGAGAAGCACGGAGTCGAGCCATACTAAGGCTGCGCTTTTCAAGTGCAATTTCTTGCTCTTCTTCAGTTCTTTTTTTTTTTTGTTTTGGATGGGAAATCATCAAATGACCTCTCCCGCTCTGGGCGGAGCGGAAGAGCGTGTCAGACTTTTATTGACTAAAATCCACCGTGTTCCTTCACTTGCCTATGCAACGACCAGTGCCATGGTTTTTTTTTTAACCAACCCGCAACCCTGTGGACCAGTCCTCGTGGACCCCGTCAAGGTGTGCTGACATCTCTTTGAGGCGCGTGTGAAACACAACGCGCCGTTAACCCGGGCCTGGTTCTTACCAGGAGGCTAGCTGCCTCTCGCTCGCCGCCCGCAAGCCCGCGCCTATGGTGGTCGGGAGTCCGATGTTGCCTCCTGACCAGGGCGCTTCCTGCGGCGGTTTGAGGCGTGAGGGTAGTGGGATTTCCGCTCCCTCACGCGCTCCGCCTGCTCCTTTGCCAGCATCACTGCTTCACAGAAGGAGGTGAAAGCTTGCCATGCACTCTTACTCTGGACGATGGCCCGGACCAGGGTCGGACGCGAGAGATCGCAGCCGATCGCCACCACGAGGACACGGCTGTGCTTTACCCAAGCCGGGCAGACCTCCACCATTTGCTCCACCGTGTCCTCAGGGCGATGCACACAGTGGTCACCCTGGCGTATCCTCCCGCCTTATACGGAACAGGAACCTCCCGAAACAGCCGTGTCCGGTGAGGACCTTCGTCACTCGGAAGGTGAGGACGCCGTGGCGCCTCTCTAGCTACTCCTCAAAGAGAGGATTTTGATGTTTGTGGCGTGCTCAGTGCTGGATTGCGACAATCACACTTTCCATGTCTCTGTCTGCTGTACTGCGATTTTTCGCGGCAACGGAGTTGTGCCTCCTCTCGTCACTCCCACATGTGGGCGAGGGATAGTGTTTCTCCACAATTTAATGGGTGTTATTATACATATAAAAGTTTCTTTTTAATTACTCTATCTATTAAAAAAAAAAACCTCATCAAAATCTGTTTCGCAGTTTTAAAGATTTAATCATACAAAAGGACATAAGGAAAGAGAAAGTAACTTTGTTTTATAGTATGTAGTGAAGTGGTAAATGGCACAGCAATACAATATTAGAAATTTTGAAGTTCAAGTTTGCTTTGGGGCTTTTATTAAAAAAATTAAACCAGAGAGTATTTAGAGAGATAGAGAGAGTATTTATATTCCTTGCTTTTAATGAAAGCATCAACATTCAAACGATAAGACTTTTTTTAATATGCTGAGTAGTGCAGCAGTGTGTTTGTACCATTTTTAGCAAATGAACCGCTAAATTATATTTTGATTGAGTTGATTTGTTATTCCATGTCAGTTGCGTTTGATATACCATGTCTTATGTCACGTCACACGGGAACGCCGGGAACAAAGAGAACGGGATAAAAAGTATCCTATGTGATATGTCCTTCTCCCAGTTCTTATCTACCTCCCTAACAATTTTGAGCCATACTGGTTAAGCGGTTCTTGAGTTATAAATAGAGTAATTAACACGACTTTCATTTATATACATAGACTTCATTCAAATCGGACCAGCCCTTTAGGAGGAATTCAGTGACGTACCTACACACGTACAGCAGATTTAGGAATATACCTATAGAAAGCATTGTCATCTACATTTGTAACAAAGATAATATCATGCCTCTCTCTACCCTAGAGCTCTTGTTTCAGTCTCTTTATGTTAAATAAAAAACGTTAAATATTTATTTATTTATATTTATTTTTTCTCTTTTAGTTCATAAGTACAATTTTAGTTAAATAAAAAAAAATAACATATTTTTTTTTATTTTTTTCCCCTTTTAGTTCTTATGTACAATTTTATTTTTAACTAATTACAAAAATTTAAAAAAAAAAACAGTAAACTTGTCTAAAAACAAAAAAAAAAAAACTCGTGATTGGCCGGGTTTGAACCGAGGAACACCAGCCATCGCGAGTAGTAAACCATGCCGCTATGTCAAACCACGCGAAATTAGCGCCCATATTATCCGTGAAATATTGCGAAAGAGAAAACTCGAAAACATGCGCTTTCCCAGACATAAGACTGAGCTAGATCGATTTCTCGTCCCCGAAAACCCCCACATATTAAATTTCAGCGAAATCGTTAGGCCCGTTTCCGAGATCACTTGCTTCTTCAAGCGATCAGCGCCATCTGCCGGGCTGATTTGTGAATCTAAACCATCCAGGTCACCACTCAAACGCATACAGAAAAATTCATTAAAATCGGTCAAGCCGTTTGGGAGGAGTTCAATGACATACACACGTACAGCAGAATTATATATTATAAAGATATCACTTAATTATATTTTCACCATTGCAAGTAAAAGTTATCACAAAACAGCATCTGTATCAAATAGTAGCTAAAATCACAAATTAATCTAATCCCGACTAATATTATAAATGCGAAAGTAACTCTGTCTGTCTGTCTGTTACGCTTCGCACGTCTAAACCACTGAACTGATTTTATTGAAATTTGGTACAAGAAAGCTAGTACTAAATATTGTCTATAATAATTACAGTGGACGAAGACATAGACGGCATCCCTCTGGATGCAGACAGCGAGGCGGGTCGAGCGCGAGCGGGCGGGACCTTCGTGCCGTCGCGGTGGGAGACTGTCGACACGGACAACGTCGACGAAACGCACGCGCCGCCGACACACCACAGTGACGACGACACGCCCGCGCCCACCACGCCTTTGACGCAACAGCAGCATGACAGGTCACACACACTCTTTCTCTCTCACCTATTGAGCTAAAGACTAGTAGATCTTTTCTCCTATTTTTCCATAATTTCTCTAGTCATGCAATAATCATCTAGTCAAAGTTCTTTGATCAATTGTATATTGAATAAAGATGTTACATAACCTTAGAAGTTCAAGTAAACTGACTAAAAGTACAGACTAACACCTGATTTCTGTACAGTTAATCAATTAACTTACGGCAGTGGAATGAGTTAAATATTTTTTTTAGTTATTCAGAAACTAGAGAGCCCATACTCGTAATTTAAAAAAATTCAATTTTTTAAATTACGAGTAGGTATGGACAAAATAATATTCTCATTCTGACAGTTTCAATCTGACAAAAACGAGTCTTAACCCCCCTACACTTTTGACAAGCGTTTGACATTATTTGTTTTACATTATGTTGAAATTGCGACTAGATTATGAAAATTTTTAATTATGGGAGAAGGGGTGTTTCCTAGGTAAAAAAATGCTTCTTTTAGTCCGCCATTCAGATTATAGAAAAATATTGGATGCGTATTATGCGCGTTTATCAAATCAATAAAAAAAATACAAATATATAACGCATCAAAGATCAGGAGTGAGGCCTGGTGACGTCACTCCTCGCTAAAAAGTGTAACAAGGA
This sequence comes from Sesamia nonagrioides, assembly GCA_017933935.1. Classification (NCBI taxonomy): domain Eukaryota; kingdom Metazoa; phylum Arthropoda; class Insecta; order Lepidoptera; family Noctuidae; genus Sesamia; species Sesamia nonagrioides. Next base: position 41,086 of record JADWQK010000899.1, on the reverse strand, counting down.
GTGACGTCACACGAGTTTTCAACGCACTGTATCATCTTAATTTTTTGTTTGTTTATTTGAAAAAAGACAAAATACGTGTCCAGTTTTTTTAGAAATCTGACTGACGGACTAATTATTTATTTTAGTCAGCTACCCTATTGTTTTTCTTGTGTTACTCTACTATATATATTTATTTTCTAACGAAAATTCCTATTGATTTGTCACAGTGAGGAGCAAGCTCTAAAGCGTGAAACACTACGAGACATCGAGGTGCGCGTGTTGAAGTACGCGGATGAACTAGAAGCCGGCGTGCGAGCCAAGCGCACTGGACTGACAACCACTCAACAGATACACCATTACCGAAGGAAACTTATCAAGAAGGTGCGTATAGCTGACCGCTGGAGGACAAGATTCGTCAGATGCGAGATAGGGAAATTTTTATAAACCAACATTCTATTTTATCCTACTAATTTTACTTCCTACTTACTAATATTATAAACCAGCTGTGCCTCGCGGTTTCACCCGCATAGGTTTCAATGTTTTTTTTTTGTATGCTCCGCTCCTATTGGTCGCAGCGTGATTTTATATAGCCTAAAGCCTTCCTGGATTAATAAGCTAACCAACGCAATAATATTTTTTCAAATCGGACCAGTAGTTCTTGAGATTAGCGTATTCAAACAAACAAACTCTTCCGCTTTATATGTTAGTATAGATGTGAAAGTTTGTGAGGATGTATGTATAGATGTCTGTTACACTTTAATTAAAAATCACTGAATGAATTTTGATATACATATTCCCATTCCTGATATACCCACGGTATCGAGACTTATTCGAGTAAAACGTAGAGATTTTTTTTTATAATTAAATTAGATAAATCAGCGCTATATCAACCAGTTTTTGGAATAAATAGTAATTAAATATTCATTCATTCAAAATTCACAAATCACGCGCACGAACAAGTAAAAAGTTAACTTGTGATTAAAAATGTTATTGTTATATCCATTATTCCACACAATGTATAATGTCTACGAGTATAAAAATATAAATATAACATTTATGTTACATAGTTGTTTTTATAATAAAATACCGCTAGCGATTCAACAACTCAATGAGTCTAAATTTAAAACATGTATTAAACGCACGCTGTGTAACAAGCATATTATAAACTGGAAGATTATATTCTTGATAAAAATGCTTGGCTAAATGCCAGTCCTGCTCCACAGCCACAGACAATTTTGTAGATTTGGAAGAGATACAATTCCCCCTTTTTGTTGTTTTCCAAATTTTTTTTTAAATTTTTATTTGTTTATTTCAATTGTGCACGGGATTTTGCTGCCATGATTTTGCAAATAATATAGTATTGTATAATGTAAAAGCACTTTTCAAGTTTGTGAATGTGAGGCACCATGGACTATGGTTTGTTTTTTTTTTTTTTATATATAACTTGTTTGACATTACGAGCATGGCAGTTGAGAGTTTGTCATGCTCATTCACATGTCTTGCCGATGGTGGCGCGTGTTGTTGGGTCATTTGGTTCCCTTCAAAATGGTTGAGCTAAGAGGGGCTGATGCGTGCGTCATGCTCGTGAACGGGGGCCGTCAGTGGAGACTGGTCATCTCTTAGCTGCCAGTGGGCTTAATTAATTTTCTATCTTTTCGTTATTTTTTATAATTATACATTGTGCTCACATGATAGAAGCAACAGAAATATGTAACGAAGACATGTAATCCATACTATGGTTTTAAAAGAGTGTCCATGGAGTTTCTTGCACGTTCTTCTCCATAGAGATCTACGCTTTGGAACGTGCAATTTAGCTTCACTTTTCTTGGACTGACCGACATTGACTATTCAAAAGCACCAACTGTTGGTTAATTTGAAATAAACAATTTTGATTTGATTTGATTTCTCAGGCGTCTCGAGAAGCTAAAGAAGCTGTAGAAGAAGTGAGAGAATCGCCAGAACCGAGACGGCGGTCACCCGTCGAGGACGATTCCTACTCCACGTACGTAAACAATGATATACATTATATTGTATATAAACTTCCTTTGAACATCAACCTTATTTATCGTCCCAGATCTCCTCTCATACAGAGAAGGATTGAGCGTAATCACCACGCTTGCTCAATGCGAGTTGATGATTTCAGACCTAAAGTCCAGGTTTCCTTAAGATGTTTTCCTTCACCTTGTAATCAGTCATTGGTATCCAAGATATACTTAGAAAGTACATATAACTTAGAAAAGTTACATTGGTATTTGATTAGTCAAATACCAATGCGCGGTCGATTCCAGGTTAGCCTGGAATCGACCGCGCACACTCATACTTGAGAGGCTGGTGTTAGTGGTGTTTTAACCACTAGGCCAGGTAGGTTAGTACACCAACGATTCTCTGCAAACGTTATCTTTATACGTTCACCAACTCCAACGATATGTGCTGTACAATTTTGAACACCAACGAAACAAGACCCCGGTCGTATACATTTGTACCCCAAAACGGAGGTCTCGTAAAATGGTCGAACCCCGTATGTAAGAAATGAATTACTAGACTATAACTAAGAATTTTCTAACAGAAAAATCCAACAAGCTTTGCCCGCGCTGGGGCTCACACCCAGGACCTCAAGATCCTCAGCCACACTTGCTTCGGAGAGGTGATATTTGCTTACATAACCAACCGATAATAACCACTCATGATAGGCTTCACGTCGCACGTTAGATTTCATAGGATACATCTTAAATAGTTTTTATACATACTGAACGACGTAATACTGTTGTGGCAACCATTACAGCAGTAATCTGAAGGTCGGACAATCGGAATTGGTTTCAAAAAATTGGGTTTTAGATGTGGAGAACGCCCTAAAAAGCCTTCGTTCAAAATTCTTCAAATAACAGCGGAAAAATCTAATTAGTAGAAAATTGTTTACTTAATGCTGTAATGGAAAGGAACATCATCTACCTAGCCTTTTTCTAAAAATGTTGAGGTCAGCTCCCAGTCTTACCGGATTCAGTTGAACACCAGTATTGGAGCGACTCCCTATCTGACCTCCACAACCCAGTTAGTGGTGGGCACGCGCCACGCGATCGCATCGGTCATAATAATACCGTCAAAAATGGTGTTGTAACTTTTTTTAAAATACCAAATTTTGGGGAAGTTGAATTAATTCACGAAAAAAAAGATTATTTTAAAATTCAATTTCATATTTTATTTGGTTATGTGTTTACCTAACCTTTATTATGCTTATTGGGTCGGACGGGGTTTTCTTTACATATTGTTTATTTAATTCGTTGTAATATCCTTAATTGGCGATACTAATGTATGTGTAAACTTAAACAAAAGCTAATATAGGGTTTTTGTTTTACAGAACATCATCTAAGAAGTCGAAGAAAGTCTCTCGTGAGCCGTCGCTGTCACCACCGGCGCAGAAGCGATCTCGATACAGGTAACAATATTTAATTTTTACAGTACGGCTTTTCCATCCATTTTGTACATAGTAAACTATAGATGGGTTAAATAAAACTCAGTAAAAGTAATATTTTTTTTTTTGTATTAAAATGATGAATCATCATAATTCATCGACTAATTCAGCCCTTATATCAAAGATATATAAACTAGTGCTTGACCGCAATCCCGCCTGATGGTAAGCAGTGATGCAATCGTTGATGGTAAAGCGCGCTAGTTTATTAAGTGCCGATTCACCCTAGCCTTGAAGACACTCAAATTGTAGTCCGACGGAAACAGCGTCGATCATTCAAACAGTCTATACTCTTATAGCCATCAACATCATATTAAAAACTTCCTCCATATCTGTCATGGCATGGGCATGTGCCCATACCATGTCAAACGATCTACTACTCGTCCGAGTTAACTGTATACCTCGCTGGAATTCCACCCCCCTCCCAATCCCCTTTGACGTCCTCCGTGGCACAGCGGTCAACATGCCTGCCTGCGATGTGGAGGCCCCGGGTTCGTTTCCCGGCCAGGTCATAATGGAAAACGATCTTTTCCTGATTGGCCTGGGTCTTGGATGTTCATCTATATATGTATCTATTATAAATATAGTATCGTTGAGTTAGTATCCCATAACACAAGTCTCGAACTTACTTTGGGGCTAGCTCAAACTGTGTGATTTGTCCGTATGTAAAAAAAAACCCACACGGCGCCGCTTAAGCGCTCAGTAGCGATAGCATCTATGTTACAATTGACTAAATATAGTTTAAATCCCCTGTTGTTATTACTGTTTCTGTGGGGTTTTAGTTTTGAGGTTTTTTATTAAGTTTGTTTTTGTTTTTTACATTTCCGACGCGTTAGTGAAGCCTGTTGGTTGCACCAACATTATGTTTCAGTCCATATGTATCAATTTAATTGCAAAACGTCATGAGTAAAATGAGGCTATTTGACAGATTTATAATTTCTGTCTTGAATTACTTGGTTGCGGTTAAGAATTTCACCGAAAGTATTTTTTTTAATTTTAAATACGTATTTCGTAAGAAACATGCAAATAAAAATTCAAAATTCAAATAAGGCGCCGAAACGCTTTATTCAACAATATGGCGGTGGGCCTAGTAAGTGACGTCACAAGCTTTTATAAACGATTTTTGGTTCCGCAGTGGTGTTTGTATTTATCTGTTATTTGTTGTTGTTTATCTAATAAAATGCTTTACAAGTGGTGTGCTGTACCGGGATGTACAAATACATCGATAAAACACCCGAGAACACAGAACAACCACAAGTGCTGATGCGCGTATGACGTCATCGTGACATTAGCGAATCCAGATCGTTTCACAATATGTGGCGCGAGATACAAAAAGTCAAACATATTTTTGTGTTTTTGGATATATTAATTGTTATTATTTTTATTAAAACTCATATAAATGACATAAAGAACCCTCATTTTATGCATTTAAAGCAAATAATCACAAAAAAAATCATACTGTCAAATAGCCTATTAAAACGACCTTTTATTAACTAAAAAAAAACTGTATTTTTTAACATAATTCTCATTTTTTGCAAATGGTGCCCTCCGAATGACGTCACAGAGCTAGGTGTACAGTTAACTCGCACGAGTTATACGCTTCTTATTCAAATTATAAATATGTGTTTAAACTCTTTCAGCTTGACATTCAAACCGAAATTACATAAGTTTCATACTTTTATTCTAGTGACCGCAAGTCGAGATCTCGTTCAAGATCACGCGAAAGGGAAAGGGAACGCGAACGCGACCGTTCCCGTGAGAGGGAACGAGAGAGGGACCGAGACAGAGATAGGGAAAGTAGGCGGCGCGCACGTTCGCCAGCCACGCCCCCAACTCACCACCACCGGAAACATAGCAAACATGCTAAGTATAAGTACTGACCGACGAGTGATGTGAAAGTGTACTGATTAATGTATTTAAGCAAATAAATTTTAAATTTACTTATATAAAACAACCGTTTCATTTACATATACAACATTATTTTTTGTTTGTGCGAAAACCGAAACACGTGTCCAATATTTTTAAGTAAACAATCTATGTAAAAAATTTCAAAAAGATATCATGAAAAACCACAAAGTTTGAGCTTGTTATCCTACTTGGCTGTCAGCTGTTGTACGGACGTGCGCAGTGCTATGATCTACCGTTAGCTGCGTGGCGCGCTCGGTAATCGTACTGCAACAATTTCTAAATGTATTTGGAAAAAACATAATATAGTCTAAAAATTTACTGGAATGGATTCTGTTGCTTATTCTGAACCAACTATATTCAAGTTTCGCATAAACAAAAGATAACGTTGTATAATTCAAGACCAAACTGTCATGATCATCCTCTCTTTAAGGCGTACGTAGCAGTTATTTACCTATAACTACAAACAATTCAAAAATCTCACCGCAAAATGTTAGGTGAAGTGAACTGTGAGTGTCAAACTCTTAGCATTAGTTTGAATTACAGTTCACCGAAGCATTCACGGTGAGATGGTTACAGAATCGCACAGCAAATCTATGGTTACGGGTTTGGTTTCCGCACTTAGTCCTTCCAGTGGACATTGTGCGTGGGTCATGGCGGCCATTATAGAGTAAGATCCCAGAGCGATCAGACGTAACTTATTTTCACATGGATGAAACCTTAGGTTCGTAGTAGTGCCTCATGTACTTAGAATACCTGTGTGTTTGTGGAACTTGCCGAGTGACACCTGGGCAGGTACCAGGTGAGAAAGGTAACTAAAAATTAGAGTTATTTTACTTAAATTCTGATGGCTGATATTTATATATATTATGTAGAATATTATACTAAACTAGTATCATAAAGTGTCAGACACTTTTCATGGACCAAAACTTTTGTCAGACGCTTTAAAGCTCCATAAAAAATAAATGAACTTTACTTATTTTCACATGTCTGACTTTTACATATGTTATTGAGGTAACTACTACAAAGCTATATTTCATCAGTCAGACAAATTTGACTAACCAAACATCCCTTAAGACAAAAATTATTCGACTGGGAGTGCGAGCGCGTAAGCACTATGCATGCATTGAACAGCGAGTGAGATGTCCATAGCAACTCGGTTCCCCTTCTTAAACTTACCATCTGCTCCACTCTACTGCATGTGCCTAGTACGTGTCACGTAGTACGAGTTTAGATCCGTAAAGAGCACATGTTTTTTTTTTGTTTATGCCGTGTATTTTTTTACCAGGGTTCGAAGGATATATATCAATTGATATATATCGATATATATCAAACCATTTTTTGTGATATATATCAAAATTTATAGTATGTTGCATCTAAGGTCCGTATTACAGAACGTCACTCAAACTCAAGCTCTACTTAAGTCTCGTTTCAAGCCTTTTCATTGGTTGAAACTAGTTTTAAGTAATGCTTAAGCAGAGATCAATGCTTGAGTAACGTTCTGTAATACGGACCTAAGTGCTTTTACCGACGCGCTGCTGGCATATTCTATAGGGTTCTGCAATCAATAGTAATAGTGTAACGTAAAAGAGCCAAAATAATTTTCAATTCTATCATCTGCAAACATCCCTACTCCTTAAAAGTGAAGTGTAGTGTTTATCCTTTAGGAATGTCAACAGGCGATTTGACAGTTCTAGCTGACTAGAAAAAGACTATTTTGTTATTTGATTATAACCCTAGTCGAGTTATAATCAAATAACAAAATAGTCTTTTCTTTAGTACAAATATTAGGATTTTTAAGATATTTTAATTTTGTTTCCCTAATATTTATAGACTTTGTTTTCTCAGAAAAAGATAGTTATTTTTAGTTGATTTTTGTGAACTATAAGATTTTATGTGTATTTTGTTAAATAAAAACTAAAAATAAGTTGTTTTTATATTGTAATAAATTCATAATAATTAACTGTCATGTACATGTGGCAATCGTATAGGTAGTAATAAGATAATAAAATGGCAGTCTTAAGAAATGGATGTAAATATCGGATATATATCCGATTTTGGATATATATCGGATATATGTATATCATAAATATCCGATATTTTGATATTTATTATAAATATCGGATATTTTCGAACCCTGTTTTTTACTGATATTAAGTAATTTGTGATAGTGAAAAAACCATGGAAGACGGAAAATTGAAGTGTGTATGTGTACCTCAATAACACATGTAAAAGTCAGACATGTGAAAATAAGTAAAGTTCATTTATTTTTTATGGAGCTTTAAAGCGTCTGACAAAAGTTTTGGTCCATGAAAAGTGTCTGACACTTTATGATACTAGTTTAGTATAATATTATACATAATATATATAAATATCAGCCATCAGAATTTAAGTAAAATAACTCTAATTTTTAGTTACCTTTCTCACCTGGTACCTGCCCAGGTGTCACTCGGCAAGTTCCACAAACACACAGGTATTCTAAGTACATGAGGCACTACTACGAACCTAAGGTTTCATCCATGTGAAAATAAGTTACGTCTGATCGCTCTGGGATCTTGGACTATAAGTATCATAAACTATATAAAAAATATGGTAACTTTAGAGATAAAATTACTTTCGAATGCCTAAGAACGCGTTGCAGTAATATGATTCGAGACTGCTATTCGAATTTTAAAAAGAACATAACTGAACATCTGCGCGTCAATCCGAAATATGTATGGAAGTATCTTAAAAATAAACGGGTAGGTGACAATCATATCCCTAATAAAATGACTCTTAAGGACGACGAATTTGCCTGCGGAGGTCAGGAAATTTGCGATCTGTTTTCGGATCATTTTCAGTCCATCTATTTACGAAATAGTAAAACACGCTCTTCAACGTCAGTTGACCGCATTTCTTCAAACAATAATACTTTTAGTCACTGCAAAATTGAGGTAAAAGAAGTTTTTGATACCTTGTCTTCCCTTGAATGTGATAAGGGTCCAGGGCCTGATTCGATCCCTCCTCTTTTTCTTAGAAAGTGTGCAGCAAACCTGGCTAATCCTCTGACTATAATTTTCAACTGCTCTTTATCACGGGCTATTTTCCTGATCAGTGGAAAATAGCGCACATTACGCCAATTTTTAAATCTGGTAGTGTTGACGACGTTTCACATTACAGACCAGTGTCAATACTTTCAACGTGTGGTAAAGTAGTTGAGTCACTTGTTCAGAAAAAAATGTTTTCACACATTCAGAATGTGCTTGATGATAACCAACACGGATTTCGTCCTAAAAAATCGACCCAGACCAATCTGGTTGAGTATGTTTCTTACATATCATCAGCGTTAGACGAAGGTAATGAAGTTCATGCGATATATACCGACTTCAAAAAGGCTTTCGATCTAGTAGATTACAACTTACTTATAACTAAATTAGAGGGCATGGGCATACATGGGTCATTGCTGCGCTGGTGTGAGTCGTACTTAAGAAATCGCTCACAACTGGTGTATCTTAAAGGTTTTAAATCTAAACTGTGTTGTATACCATCAGGGGTACCTCAAGGGTCACATTTGGGGCCTTTGTTTTTCTTAGTTTTTGTAAATGATTTGGGAAGTTTTATTGGCTCTGAATATAAACTTTTTGCCGATGATTTGAAATTATATCGATCTATATGTAGTGATTCTGACACTTTGCAGCTTCAGAAAGATTTGAATAACGTATTCAATTGGTGTGTAGAAAATAATATGCTTTTGAATCAAAATAAGTGTTATTTCATTAAGTTTAGTCGGAAAAAGAAAACACGTCAAGTTTCATACACGATTAATAACAGCCCACTCCAAGAAGTTAATACAATTAGAGACCTTGGTATTTTGGTAGACAGTAGTTTAAATTTTAGGAGTCATTACGATGAAATTATTAATAAAGCATCTAAATTGTCAGGTTTCATCGTGAGGGAAATGAAAATTTTTAGAGAACCTACCCTGACTATTTCCATTTATAATAGCGTTATTCGCAGTATTCTCGAATATTGCAGTACGGTATGGAACCCGTTTTATCGGATACATTCAGATAGAATCGAACGAGTCCAGAAAAGGTTTCTGTTTCACTTATGTTACTCTGATAACAGATGTCGTAGTCTGAGCTCGTACGACTCCAGATTGAGACATTATAAAATAACATCTTTAAACGCACGTAGGAAATATTTAGATTTTATGTTTTTGTTTAAATTGCTCAATGGTTTAGTAGATTCTGCCAAAATATTAGAAGAAGTGAAAATCAGCGTCCCTCGTAGTGGTAGCCGCTTAATTAACAGAAGAACATTCGCCCTGCCTCACAGTCGAACTAATTTGCAACTCTTCTCCCATAAGCCGCATGCTTTCTTTTGCCAACTCTATTGGTGGTGATGTGGATGTCTTTGCTGGTTCTATAGCCTCAATGAAAGCTAAACTCAAAAATTTAATGTTATGATTAGTTTTAGTTTTGTTTTTGAGATTTTGTTTTGTTTTTGTTCTCATTTTTTTTTTTTAAATTTGTAAGTTTTTATTAATAGCACCTAAGTGGTTTATTTTACCTGTGCATCTTAGATTCACATCTAGTAGGTGTCAATCAGATGTAATATGTTATGATTATTTTTTTGTATGCATGATTGTACACCAGTTTTGTGAATTACAAATAATAAAAAAAACAAAAAAAAAACGATTATAGGTAGATAAGTTAGTAAAGTATATTTTATCTTCTTAATTCTTTCTACTAAATCTAACTACATACTAAAAACTAATGGCCTCATATAGACACAGACTTCAGACATCCAATTACACAAATTAAAACCCTCCCCGTGCTGTCTTCATACAGCCCTGAGTAAATATAGCGATTGTATAAACAGACAACTGTCATTAGACCATGCCACGGGCCATTCTCAAATCAATGAGTCACGTATACAATCCACCTGGGCCGTAACAACCTCTTAGTTGCCACGCAGTAATTTAAATTGCTTGTCTCTTTGTACAGACGACGGTACATCAAACTACTACAATCTGTCAGATTTCTTTATTAGAGTTTCAACTTTATCTCTAAAGCATTTAGACTCAAGGTTGATTGGGATTTTTTGACAATTTCGGGTAAGTTAACCTGCTGTCTACATCACTGACACAAAACACAACTTTGTGTTGTTTTACTAATAAATAGGTAGGTAGGTATATCATCAAAGTCAAAGTTTTTTATTTGTAAAAGATACTTAGGTAAGTATAAAAATAGGAGTTATAATAACTATGGCGATCTCTATGTTTTACCGCTAACGGCGTACCTACAAATATTAGTAGAAATAGGCATATTATCATTATTTCAACCGAAAGACGTCCATTGCTGGACATAGGACTCCCTCAGAGAACTCCACGAGAAGCGGTCGTGCGCCTCCCGCGCGCCAGTGCGCCAGCCGGCAGTTTCCCGCAACAGGCATGGGCGCAACAGTTGTGGTGACCTAGTGGTTAAAACACCAGCCCCTCAACCCAGCGGCCAGGCCAGAAGTACCTACCAATGTAACTTTTCTAAGTTACATGTACTTTCTAAGTATGTCTTGGACACCAATGAGTGATTACAAGTTGAAGGATAAGAAGAAATATCTTGAGAAAACCTGGACTTTAAGTCTGAAATCGCCAATCCGGATTGAGCAAGCATGGTGATTACGCTCAATACTTCTCTGTATGAGAGAAGACCTGTGCCCAGCACTGGGACGATAAAAAGGTTGATGATGGTGATGGAGGTGCGCACCTTCAACGGGTGGGATATGCCGGTTTTGATGTACTCTTTCGCCATACTTAAATGGACTCAGACTGAACTCGACGCCCTAGACAGAAGAGTCCGTACACTGCTGACAGCAAACCGCATCACCTGACTGATGGGACTGTATATTCCGAAGTGCGGGGGTCAAGGCTTTTTAAATGCGAAGACCCTCCACAACCTAGACGTATGCAGTCTCGGAGACTATTTTTTTTAAAAGCCGAATTGGGTATGGACCGTGATGTGGTCACAGTAGACAAGGGGCTCACCCCGCTATTCATGGCAATTGGCAAAAGGGAACTGGCACAAGCCTATAATAATTACTACTGTGTAGCTACCATGAGTCTTCATTACGAGACTCGATCATCGATCGAGCGCGTTCGGCACTCTCATTGGTTGAGAGTTCTTATAACCTTGGAGCGGGCCAATCGATGAGTCAAACGCGCTCGATATCGACGATCGAGTCTCGTAATGTAAACTCTTCGTAGCTACACTGATGACCGCAAGAAGCTATGGCAAAAGCAAGGAACTTCACGGGCGATTTTATCGGGCTCTTCATGAGCCCGATTTAGACGTTTGAGCTTCCGTATCCCAGCTACGATTTGGAGACCTTTTTGAGGAAACTGAAGGATTCATCTGTGCAATTATGGACGAAGTTCATCATCATCATCTCAGCGTTAATCCCAGTCACATCCGAAGCCTTTTCAGCTTTGGAGTCTGGGGTCCGCTTTACCAGTCCAACTGCTGATATGGCTAAACTTCGACATTTTCTGTGAAGCGACTGCCGTCTGACCTCCACAACCCGAAGGCGACATCGAAGCATTGCAGCTAGACCAATTGTTGGACTTTAGAGGGCTCCAACAACCCGTAACGACTGCCACTAGATGTTCGTACGGCAACCGGGACCAACGGCTTAACGTGCTTTCCGAGGCACGACCAGACCAGTGCAAATATTCATATTCATGCATACATATACTTGCACTGTGCGGGAATCGAACCCGCGCCACCTTGCGCTGCGGCCGCGTCCGCTACCGCTACGCCACGGAGGCTGTCATCAATTATGGACGAAGTTATCTTGACAAATAACTACGGGAGATAATATTATGAAGGACGGGACAATTAACGTGCATCGGGCATGTCACCTTCCGGGTGAGCCCATAAGACATATTATCTCTGGTTGCTCTAGTCTGGCTAACGGCAAGTATTTGCATAAGCATAACCAAGTAGCTAGGATGATTCACCAGCAACTTGCTTTAAAATATAAACTAGTGGATTCTAAACTACCGTATTTACAAATATGTGCCCGACCAAGTTCTTTAAAATTACCATGTCACGTTATTCTGGGATCGCGGCGGTCTATCATTACTGAGAGGACTGTTGTTGCAAATGAGCCTGATATAGTAGTGATATGGCAATCTCGTTCGTTCTCTCGTCCTCGAGAAAGAGAAACAAATTAAATACCTCGACTTGGCGCACGAGATTGTTAACATGTGGAATGTGAACGCGGCTGTCATTGTACCGATTGACGTAGGTATTGGCCAATGGTTTAATAGCCAAGAGCCTCGACCAACATCTATTAAGGTTCTCGTTAGGCAGTTGGCCTGATTCAAACGGCAGTACTCCTCGATACGGCCCGCATTGTAAGGAGGTTCCTGTCTCTGGAGCGCTAACCACCGGTAGCTTCGACCCTGCTCCCTACATCGGTGGATCCAAGATTTTTTAATATTTTAAAATGTTTTTTATGTATTTTTTAAATTGAAATATTTATTTATTTTTATATATAATGCATACGTTTAACGAACATATTTATCTTCATATCTTTGAAGTAAGTAAAGTATTTAATTTTGTAAAATAAGATAATAAACAAGCATTTTGCCCACGAAGTATTTGCGATGTTTTAAATTGGCACATACAAAATTCAACATCCCTTTTATGTAGGGGTTTGTTTCAAACAATCCCTAAAGTGGTTGATAGAAATATTGTATGACTCTGTCAGTCCTGAAGCTTCTTTTTATGCATATATGAAACAAATTGAGGATGCTGTATCTATCAACAATGAGGGGAAATGATAACGGACGGACAGACAATTAGTTTTGCAACAAAGTGCAATCAAGATAATATGTGCTGCCATCTATATTATACAAGCATGTTTAGTTAATTTAGTAAAACGCCATCTGTCATTACAAGTTGGTACCCATGTACAAATCTCCAGTTTGAGTTAGTTTATACTTCTAATGTGATTTTGCTGGTTTAATGTGGCGCTAGTAGCGAAATGACCGTGTTGCCAGATTTCAAATTATCAACTATAATAGAAGTTCTTGCTAATTAATAACAGTTATACGGGTCAATCGACAACCTCCGTGCCGTAGTGGTAGCGAACGCGGCCGCTGCGCAAGGAGCCGCGGGTTCGATCCCCGCGCGGTGCAAATATTTGTATGCATGATTATGAATATTTGCACCGGCTTGGTCGTTCCTCGGAAAGCACGTTGAGCCGTTGGTCCCGGTTGCCATACGAACATCTAGTGGCAGTCGTTACGGGTTTTTGGAACCCTCAAAAGTCCAACAATTGCTCTAACTGCAATGCTTCGATATCGCCTTCGGGTTGTGGAGGTCAGACGGCAGTCGCTTCACGGAAAATATCGACGTTTAGCCGAAATCAGCAGTTAGACTAGTAAAGCGGACCCCAGACTCCAAAGCTGATAAAGCTTCGGATGCGACTGGGATTAACGCTGAGTCGATGATGATGATACCGGTCGATCGATTGTTAAGTTACACTTGACCAGATGGCTGATTCTCGTAATTTTAAGAACGTTCATAGACTGATCTTAGCCTGAATCTGTTAGAAAACATTTCTAAGTTTCATACAGTTTTACCTGCGCAGTTTTTATTGCGACTAGATTATGAACGTTATAAATTATTTTTAAAACGTTCATAATCAATTAAGCTGTTATGTTACGTGTTAGTTACTCAATTGCTGGGTTGTGGAGATCAGATAGGCAGTCGCTTTATGGGCTTATATTCTGCTGTATTCACTTGGACTGGAAACGAAACCTAACACATTTGGAAAAGGCTACAGAGATTGATTGAGGAGTTAATGTATTCGAATGCACTAGTGTAGCCCGCGAAATTATCTCTGCTTTTTAAACGATACAGTATGTTATGATTTATGATGCAATGCCATTGTTTATAAAAAAAATATTTACCATGACTTGCTTACAACAATTATTAAACTAGATCTAATCTAATTAAAAACATTGTGGCGTATTGTGTCACAACACTAGTTAATATTAAAACCCTCAACACTTAATGTTTCCGACAAAATAAACATAACTCTGCTTGCGGCTTGCATCGCGGCAGTACGTATACAAACCTTACGACAAGCAGTCGTTATTACAGAGTAGACTTTAACTCTCATAACTCATCTCAGTGTTCCCAGTGTTTTTCCTACCGTTGTTAACTAGCGTTAAGTTACGCCTATAATTGTGGTAGTGAATTAAACTGTTTTTCCGGTATCCACGACTTTTATTTAGGAGTGTACCTCCAAAATATGTATAGTAACGTGTTGGACATCTTACATCAAGCTTTACTAATCATATTATGGCACAATGATAATATAAAGTCGAGCAGTAACAGTAATGCTAATTTGAATTTTGAACCAAATTTCTATACTTTGTGTTTTTTATGTTTAGGTTGTACACAAGAAAAATGTTTTATTATAATTATGTGCCTGTAACCTCTGAAATACTATAACCTATGAATAATAATCGTAATTTATTATTCGTTGACTGTAACGGATTTGCCGTATGGTACCGGGCATAGAATAATACCCTTCCTTATAGTAGTATCCTCCCTTGGCTGTCTGAAGAGGCGACAAAAAGAACTCACAACAAGGAAGCGGGCAGCGGCGCTTCTCCTCTGGACTAACAAAATTCTGCGATCCCCAATCCACCTGCTAAGCGTGGGGATTATGGCAATGTCCCCTAATAAAATGATAACCTTGAAGGAGGCTTTTGTCTAGCAATGGACCTATATAGGCTGAGAAGAAAACAACGGATTGAAATCAGTAAAATAACAATCTTATAATGTAGAAAATAATGCTCACCTATCTTGACTTTCCGAGTGCGTGATTGATATGATTATAGTTGAAATAAGAAAACGTGAGAGGCAACACAACCTGTTTGCTTGTCAAAATGACGTATGACCATACGTTCCGTTTCGTTTGTTTTGTCAAGCACTGGAATCAGTTGTCAAATGTATTTTTGAGAGCGTTCGCGAGTGACAAACGGCGCTGCTTCCCAATTACCGTTTTAATTAAAATACGATTGTTAATAACTTATTTACAAGCCACCCATATAATAGTGCGCTGGCATTTAATGAAAATCGCGCTTGATAACTGCTAAAAACAAGAAGTAAGTGAGCATAACAATAAAATCGGTTTAATCTATCCACAATGGTGAAAGATGGACGTAAATATGGGTCGTTGTCGATCTAGCTTGTCGTTTTGACGCCAATGCTGTATGAAATGTGATCTAGTGTAGCAGAAATTAAGGATTTTTTAAACCGCAGTAAGTATTGCTTGGTATAATCATTAAAAGACATTGCATTCGTTGCAGATATAGGTGTTTTCTTATCACCTTTCTCTGAGAGATATCACTCAATTAAAATTGAGTCTCGGTGTGGTTTAGTGGCCAAATAGTAATCTACGCCGCCCTTTTTCTTTATTCATATAAAATTTGTTAAAAGTAGCTACTTTTACATTCACTAGAAGCCATCCAGCTATGAATAAGTTTTGGATTGTTTTCGTTCATTTTAAATTAAGTAATTAATATAAATAATAGCACTCTCACTATAGAAGAGGATATACTCATACAGAAATAATTTTCTTGTGTGCTATGTGATACTATTTCTGTCAAGTTTACTAACAACATATGCACAGGCAGGATGTATTCAGTCTGCCTATGGTAATAATGTGTTTGTTATTAAGTAAATAAATATGCAAATGTTTGCTTGTTTATATTGCAATGTAGTACTACTATTAATGAAATGTTATCATTTTATGAAACAGCAGGAAACATGTTTATTTTTTTTTATCAAATCTGTTCCATAGTTCTTGAGATTAGTAAGTTTAAACAAAGTCATAGATAAGGCTGGTCATATTGTTACAATTTTATTTATCTGTCATGTCTGATAACTTTGCTTGAGTAATTTCTAGTACTGGCAGGTGCATGTTTAAAATATTTATTTATTCTTAATTTGAATTTATACAATAATGTTAATCTATTGTAAATAGACTAATTCATGGACCTTATTGATTTTGTAATGAGGTACATCTGTATACAAGTCAATATATGGGCAGAGATAATTCATATAAGGTAAATCTATCCTGCTCCTATGTAAACTCTGTGTAAAGAATGTAATTAAGTAGGATATGTTAATAAGAAAACTTCATGTGGATATGAAGATAACTCTTGTAAAACTTAACAGTAATACTAGTAGATTTAAGCATAGAGAATGTGTTAAATAATTTAATGATAATAAATAAGAAACAGTTCAGATTATTTGCAAGAAAAATAAAAAATACTAGGTTGGTAGGTACTTACTTAGGTAATCAGTAAACAGATATCATATTGTTTTTTACTGAACACCTGCCGTATTTGAAAGACAAAAAGAAAAATGTTTATTAGTGGTAAACATGATGCAAAAAAATTACAAAAACACAAACAATAAGAAATGGTTGAAGGAACATGCATCACATCCATTCAAAACGGCTGTCACTCTATATTTCTATAGTACATCCAGGTTTCACAAGTTATATTTAACAACCATAGACATAGAGTATCATACTACTCTAAAAATTTTAAGCAAAGAAACCCAACAGATGATATTTTATTATTAAGTATATTCATTTATGCCTTAAAATTAACAAAAAAACTTAACAACAATAACAAAACACTCTCAAAGTATAATTTAAAATAAATGAACATAAACAACTCCTCTATTTTGTTATTGTAACAAACAAAAAGTATTTGAATAAATAATGAACATGCATTCTGTTAACTCCATTGTATGTTAGACAATCAATCAGTTTTGTTATTGCACACCTTTAAATGATTCAGTTTACTAAAACTTTATTTGTGTTATTTAAATTATTCCATTCATTATACATACTGTTGTGTAAAGGCTTAGTAGGTATTCATTTATTTCTACCTACCTATCTACTTATTTTTGTTACCAAAGTACGGGATTAGCTGCTATAAGTAATTTGAATTAATGTACTTCAAAGCATGTGTTGACAGGATCAGAATAAATAATCTGATCTATAATAATTAAAGTCATAAAATGTTAATTATTTATCTGCAAAAGCAATCAACTGTGATTATTGTTTTATAATTGATTAATAAAATATTTTTTTGTAGTTTTTGTTTAACTGCTTATCAATAGTGAAGAAATCTATATAAGCTCTGATATTTGTTGATAGTCTTCGTTTGGATATCTTTTGCTGTGAAATTCCTGCACAACCAGATGTATGAACAAGGCAAAAAAAGTATGTTACAATCATAGCAGATGGCATTCTGTATGTTCTACCTGCCTCAATGGCAAGGTGTTTGAAATACCTAGCCATAAATAATAATGATTACAAGAGACTTGACTATATAGACAGGGTGGTCCAGCTATGTAATGACGTACACAATTTTTTTTTTTTAGATTCCTCACACCCACCACCTGGTGCCAGGAATCTAAAAAAATTTTGTTGAATGTTGTTTTAATAAAATAAATAATTCAGCTTCCTGAAATTACTTAAAGTTACTCAAATGAGGCGTGAAAGTTGAAATTTCAGCTTTAGTAGGATTTACGCAAACATTCAACTTCAATTTAAAAATATGAAGAGGAGCATCCATAGCTTCTGGCTAAGTTTAAAAACTCCACATGCTTATAAACTAACAAAATCATAAAGAGAAATTGTACTTAATCGGCCTATTTTTGTTGTTATGGTATATTAAACTTAAAAAAAAAATGGCACCGAAGTGGCACCAATGTGCCTTTTTTCATTAATACAAGAAAATTATGTCACAAAAAAAGACTGCAAAATATCTAATTAAAATCGCAGAACATGCATAGGGTATTTTCGGATACGCGCAGGTGCGAGGAATCTAAAAAAAATTGTTGACGTTACTAGTTGGACCAGCCTGTATTTTTTGGTGGCAGGTCATAATATCAGTTGCCGGCAGAAGTTACCACCCACCAGACAAAGTGTTGCCGCCCAGCGATTCGTCGTGTTTCGGCATGATGTCTGTTGAAGCCGTACGGAGTATGGGGTTGAGCAGTTGTGTTGCGGTGTGTGGCATACTTATATGATGCGCCAAATGTTGTGTCGGGAGTTTGGTCTCCAGATCAATCTCCCTCTGGCGCAGCATCGTGGGTCTTGTTGTTGGGTTAACCATTGTATCACTTCGTTCAACCGCCGTCTTCCTTCGTATTCACAAAATTTTTGAAGGAATAGGCTCTTCCTCTTAATAAAGTGACGCGCCTTACCATCAACGATTGCATCACCGCTTACCATCATACAGGATTGTAGTCAAGCACTAGTTTATAATTAAAAAAAAAAAAAAACAAAGAGTAACGATTTCTCGATTAATTTTGAGCGACGCCTGTTAACTCTAAGGTTTAGGAACTCTAACATACTTTCAATATTAAAAATATCAATGTTGACAATAGAAATAATTATGAGTATGTATGGTGTGAATCAAATATCCAACAAAGTTTTCTTTGCGCAGGTGTCCCGCGCAATCATGTCTGAAGAGTCCAGCGTGCGAGTTGCTGTCAGGTATGTTACCTAACAAATACTTTGCCATTATAACATAAATGGTGGCACGTGATTTGCAATAAACATCGCTGCACTGAACTATAAGGCTCTCTATAGCTAAAACCCATATCTGACCATCTTGAAAACAAAATCAACAATCGCGCCCTTAATTAAAACAACAGAGGATCCTTCGACTAATAATATGCGCAGCAAGCAGGAATAGTCCTTATGGTGGTGACAAATGTGTCTTGGCCTCTTGCCTTAAAAAATTACGGGTATGGTTCATTCGCCGTGTGTAGCTAATATTTTAATAGATAGTAAAAATGCACGTAACACTTGCTATAATTAAACGTGACTGAAAATACAATGATTTATGCAAATATCTGACTCAAAAAGCCAGCTGATGTGTGTAGTGTAAATATTAACTAATATCCATTTAAGTGTTAGAAACAGTTTCATTGTTGGTGTACAGAATAGGACAGCTACTCCAACACATTGTGTATTCAAATCTAACTAGGTTTTGACACGTTCTTGCGTAATACTTAGTATTTGGGCATTATGACACTGTACTCTGTTATGTCCTTGCATTGTCTCGTTTCTTAGACATGCCCCCGAATACTGAAAGCGTGGTAAATTTTCAGATAAGTTATTCACTCTGCTTACGTAGCCCTTGGTCTTTAGAAACATTCCAAAGACCAAACCCAGGGCTTACTAACATGCAATGAAGCGCAGTATTCTACGCGTTAAATAGACAGACTATATTCGGAACACCACACTGTTAGTGACGTCACTTTAATCTTGTATCGAAAGAAGACGGAAGGAGATCTTTTGCCCATCAATTAACAGATAACAGATCAACAGATTAACAGTATCTCACCCCCAATACAAGATATTAGGTGGTTACATTCAAACACACAGGTTCAACGTCTTCCAGTCCACAAACACGTCAAAGAATATCAATCGTAGACCATGTCAAATTTTAAATTGAATACTTAGGTATACGGTTACAGCGTACAGCTAAAATATTCGCAACTTGAGCCCCAGGCGACCCTAACTTAAGTCAAGTAGCAACCACTAGCGTCCCTTGATTGCAGAGTCAAGTGGGCACTGGGGCGCATATGAATATTAATAATCGCCTCAGGAACCTAAGCCCTGTCCCTAAACTATAACCGGATGTAGTGCACCCTTTTATACCTTTCTAGGGTAGAATACACTCCAATTCAGCCTTGGGTAATCATATAGAAAACGTTGGGGCGGCGTAATTCGCGTCAAGCTCTATGGCGGCTCGGAACATGAAGCGAGTAGCTGCGCAGTAACTTAATTCATGGATCAGCGGGGGTGAGGGGTGGGGTAGTACGCAGCGGGTAGCGCACTTCAGAGCCGCCTTTAAGTTTTAAAGAAACTACTCGTACATGTTGGTTACTGGCGCACTTCACTGCTATGCTGTAATGATTGCAATAACTTACTCACAAGTGTTACGTTGCCTGAGTTACATGTAGATTACTTCATAAATGTATCTCAGGTCTATCTGCCATGGTCAAGAGAGTCTCGTAGGTGCTCAGGCGTTATGTGAATACGTAAACGAAATTTCATTGCGTATCAAACGATTAAGTTAGCAGCACCAATAATGCTTCTTGTTTCTGATAACCTAAAAATTTTAGGATCATATTATGTTGCCTTTTTAGAAACGTTGCTATCACGGAACCTCTAATCAGTATTATACAATACGCTTATGAACATCTAAAAATCGTTCCTCTAAATCTAAAAAATAGACACCTAAATCAAAACGCTTTGAAGCGTCAAAATAAACATCGAAATAATTTATGATTAACTACCGGTAATAACTCTGTAAACAAAAATAACGGCCTTTCATAAAAATTAAGATGTTTATAATAAATCACTCCAACATCATGGCTGCCTAAATCGGGCTCATGATGGTCTTAACAAGTCTTAATATATTTTATATGTATCTACATCTTTATAGAGGTCGTTTACTACTTAACGGGCTGCAATACAAATGCTGAGAGCACAAAAGGTGTCACACAAATAATGGAAGCGCTTCATTATAATAAACTTCGACAATGAAGGCGACACAGTCGACTGTCATCTTCGAGAGGGGACGGCGCCGACGGTCTTCTGTTATGAATGTCACCAGATTGCCACCCCGTCGTTTTAGCTCAGTGTTCTATCTTATTTTTTATTTTATTTTTTTGCTTTCCTCCTAAAATAGACGTTGACGTTTCGCCTCGTCTTTTCTACCACGTACACCGTAGGAATGGAACAATTTGCCTGAGATAATCTTCCCATCTGATTAGAATTTAACAGTCATCAAGGCTTGAGTGAATAGGGTCTTAATAAACTAGAACACTTTACTATTAACGATTACCATCACTGCTTACCATCAGGCGGGATCGTGGCGAAGCAATAGTTTATAGCATTAAAAAGCGTGACGTTATACGACCTTCTCCAACCATTAAGCTATCAAAAGACAAAGAATTATAAATCCGATTAATAATTCTAGAGGTTATCGCGTCCAAACAAACTCTTCAGGTATATTAATAAATTGAGGCATTTATAAATGCCAAGAGCTTTGACCAACACCTCAGGAGGTTTTTCAGAAATCGGTACTTTTGGGCACGGCTCGCATTGTGGAGATTCCTCTGGAACCCCTACCGCCGGTAGCTTGGATCCTGTTCCCGATACCGGTGGTCTACCATTATAAATGCTTCAATTTATTTATTTTAAATGCATTCTCCATTATTTGTCTGATAGTGGAAGGTTTACACGCAGACCTCATTTATATCAGTATTGCGTGACGCAAAAAGGTATAGACGAAACTGCGCTGCGTCGTCGCAATTTGATTTATGGAACTTCACTAACGAGCATAAAAAAAGTTCAATTCCCTACTCATTCATTTCCACCGTCAGACTGTGTTTATGTGAATCATGTTGCTTTATTTTGGGCTTCCTTACATTAGAGAAAATTAGGGGTGACGGCGACATGACGGCGAAATATGATGGAATATCAAATATTCTGATAACCCAAATCTTTTTGATAAATATGCTCTCGATCTTAGATGCACAGCGTGAAGTAAAATTCGTGATATATTTAAAGTGTGTGTGTAATGCTTATGCCTATTACATGACATGGAGCTATATGTCCATGACATCATGGCCTCAACCAGCTTTAAAAATATCGTCGTCATCACACTTCGCACAATCACGCATTAAGACTCAAATTCTGTTACTAACGTTATTTGGCTAAATCTGAGAGATGACTGTCAAGTTCATTGGACTAGGTAGGTACTATGTATTTTGAGAGAGAAATTATTTTTAGAAGGAATCACTCAGGTGACTGGCAGAGGCTAGATATTTATAGAGCTTCGTTTGTTTTCGTCAAATCCCTTTCTTTTCTTTAGAGTGAAGACTACTTCAACTCTTCAATGGCCTCTGTGGTTAGATACCACAATTTAGCCAATAACACGTGTGACAAATTATAGAAATTCTGTAAAAAAATGTTTCACAATAATTGCGGATATCGCCAATGACAGTTAAAAAAACGGCCGCGTGAGCCGACTACTAGGGGATTTGATCTAAAGCCATGATTTGGTCACTATGCTGCGATATTTCAATGTTCTTTATGAATTATTCACTGAATGCACTTTTTACTACATAAATCACGCGCTTTTATTTAGTAAACGACACAATAAATATAATTGAAAAGTCCAGAGAAAAATGGGCGAAACATTCATATTAGCTTCCCGTCAAAAAACCCTTTTGCATCTCAAACTCGTCAAATCTCAAGAGTCAATTGCTCAAATAGAAAGCAACTACAAACTGCAATCACAAATATGTTATACGAAAAAGTTACAAAACAAAATTCAAGTCTCGCAAGTAGCGATCAAAAACATGTTAATGCAGTACATGACATCAAAACAAATACAAATCTATACGTAACATCTTCAACTGCAATATTGACGGAGCACTATAATCATAGAGTCCTCGACATCAATGAACAACTTGAGGAGGTACATTGGTATTATACAATGTGTAAATAAAACCCCGTCCGACCCAAAAGGATAATAAAGGTTAAGTAAACACATGGCCAAATAAAATATGAAATGTTACATAATCATAATAGTAACAATACTAATGAATTTTAAAATAATCATTTTTTCGGTGAATTAATTCCAGCTTCCCCAAAATTAGGTAATTTTTTAAAAAGTGACGACATCATTTTTGACGGTATTATTATGAACGAATGGCAATACCGCATGTATTGCCTACCGCACATGTATTACCTAATTTACCGTCTTTTGCGAAATAATATTTATTTTTTTACGGGAATTTTTTTTTAAGTTTAGCGTGGCTTTGTAGCCATGAGTAGAACCAGTTATATCGATACCTAACAATACCTTCACGGGTCAGACAGGCTTTGCTTTACATATTGTAGGTATATACTCTTTACCGGATCTTATCCATAGAAATGTGATTGATGAGCCTACGATTAGCGTCAAACTTTTTGTGATCAATTTGTTGGAATTGGTAAGAATTATCAATTAATTTTATATTTAACAGGACTCCTGCTGTGTCGGTTATTTAGTGTCAGATTAATCTTGTTGTCCATTTAAGACGTTTATTATTGATATCATGCATATATACTCTGTCCATTTTGGTAAACCGTTTTTTGACAGGCGATTGTAGCAACTCATAATAGCTTGATTTTGATACACGTACGGTATTATATGGTGAAGGAAAACATCTTGAGGAAACCTGGACTTTAAGTCTGAAATCGTCATCCCGCATTGAGCAAGCGTGGTGATTACGCTCATTCCTTCTCTGTATGAGAGGAGACCTGTGCCCAGCAGTGGGACGATAAGGTTGATGATGATGACGGTATTATAATATCTGTAAGAAGTCATAAATAAGGCGGTTTGAATGAATGAATTAGTTGCACCAATCTCTGACTAGACTGTATTAATAGAGTGAACCCCAAGATCTGCACTAGCTCCTGCAGCCTCATGTTCTTGGTGCTACAGTGACCATTGCATATCAGGTAGTAGACCCACTGGCGCAGTTTGTGCTGTGAAGACGTGCCCTTGGGATATCCTTCCCGGATTAGGATACGCATCCTAGAGTAAACATTGAACTAGTGGAGAGAAAGATTATTATTATACAACGTTATTTTTGTTTACGCAAAACCTGAATGTAGTTTGTTCAGAATAAGCAACTGAATTGATTCCAATCCTTTTTACACCATGTTATATTTTTTCCCAAATACATGTAGAAATTGTTGCAGTGTGGATTCCAAGCCCGCACACGCAGCTTTACGATAGATCATAGTACTCACGCGCGCAACAGCTGATGCCAGAGGTCAACGTACCGCGCTCACCCGCCCGTGCGGATCTTTGACCATATTTTTTTGGGACAACCAAGTAGAATAGCAAGCTCATAACTTTGTGGTTTTTCATTATATACTGAAAAATACTGGACACGTGTTTCGGGTTTCGCATAAACAAAAGAATAATAATTTATACGTATTTTAAAGTTCATCTGGAATAGTTGCATTTTGAGACAGCTGTCAAAAAATGGTTAATCTGATTGACAGGAGACACTATGTCACTGTTGAGAACAATATAAAATAAATCAGCGGCTTATCAACAGCGCTAGTCGTGAAATATGTGACGAGGTGAAAGGTTATTTTCGTACTAATTTACAGTCAGATGACCTTTTGATTCCTTTCTTTATAACATACTTAAATAAAAACAAGTATAAATAAGCAAAATTATCTGCCACTTTTTATAAACAAGTCGTACCTACGTAGAATAGCGAATCGTGTTGTTAAACACTCCGTGTTGAAATGTGCCTTTATTCATAAACGTTGTTTAAAGTTCACTAGTGATTACCGCCTCTTAGGCATACATTTTTGACATGTAAACTTTAATCATCGTTTATAAATAAACCCCATAATCTTAAACACACTTAGTTTATTTGAGTATCGACCTCATTCTCAAAATCTCTTACTTTGAGATCTCATTGTCAAAACACCGTCATCACCTAATCCTCGTATGAGGTAACGGGCAAGAAAAACTTCTAAATTAAATATCCGCCTAGCGGTTCCTTGAACTGTGCTATCTCAAATCTGAAACAATCGCCTCTGAGGACAAGCCGTGAGCTATCCTCGACTTGATTCGAGATGACTATCACATGTCAGGCACTAGTCAGTCAAGTACCAATGTAACTTTTCTAAAGTTATATGTACTTTCTAAGTATATCTTGGACACCAATGACTGAAGGTGAAGGAAAACATCTTGAGGAAACCTGGACTTTAACTCTTAAATCGCCAACCCGCATTGAGCAAGCGTGGTGATTACCTACACTCAATCCTTCTCTGTATGAGAGGAGACCTGTGCCCAGCAGTGGGACGATAAAAAGGTTGATGATGATGATCACACCGGAGCGTGTCTTTGAGAGTCGTGAGTCGGTTTATTACATCCTACGCTTTTAATTGCATCTTTTTATAGGTGACGGCCAGACAACGGGTGTAATTTCATAAATATATTGTCATCATGCCTGAGAAATCTTATAACTGCACTTAGGAAAAGATAAAAACGAGAATTTCAGTAAGGAAAAAGAAGAGCATTACTAACTAGCCTAACAACAGCCTGATATTTAGAATTACAGAATTCGGCGAAATTTATTGAGGTTATTCGGCTTCTCTGAAAGAATTTAGTATAAGCTTTTGCCGAACTTAGAACATTAATACATTAGCGATTAATTTCTAATTTTATTCAATCAGAGAAGCGAAATGTTAATATTTCGTGATGTTTCCAAAAGGGCTTAGTTCCAAACTATCAGCCATTAGTATCAAGCAATTAAACTATTGAAAGGGCGAGAGTTGGCAGTAGGCATGAGGGTGGAATACTGCTTCTCGCTAAAAAAACACATCGATTTTACAACCCCACCAACATATCCCTACGACATTATTTATCTATACAAATTCGTCGTTCGGTCGTCCTCCGTGGCGCAGCGGTCAACACGCCTGCCTGCGACGTGGAAGCCCCGGGTTCGATCCCCGGCCAGGTCGTGATGGAAAACGATCTTTTCCTGATTGGCCTGGGTCTTGGATATTTATCTATGTATGTATTTATTATAAATATAGTATCGTTGAGTTAGAAACCCGTAACACAAGTGTCGAACTTATTTTGGGGCTAGCTCAATCTGTGTGATTTGTCCGTATATATATATATATATATTTAATTAGGGTTCTTGCTAGACCTCATTTTTCAATTTTGCCTTATATGGTGATTTCGAATGTTCCCAGTCCTGGGACACAGTCCTCCGCTCGGTGACAGGGTGTGGGCCGTAATCTACAACTCAGTGTGGGTTGGTAGATGTCACAACATATCTACGAAGTTTTGCCTCTAGGACACGCCGGTTTCGTCACGATGATTTCCTTCACCGTTTTGAGAGCAGTGGTGACGAAATAATTTACACAAAGTAAAGCGCCTGGCGGGGTTCGAACCTACGACCTACATTATAATGTAGGTCTTATACAATATGTAAAGAAAACCCTGTCCGATCCGTGAAGGTATTGTTAGGTATCGATAACTGATTCTACTAATGCCCACAAAGACAGGCTAAACTTAAAAAAAATCCCCCTAAAAAAATAAATATTATTTCGCAAAAAGAGGTAACTTAATACATGTGCAGTAAGCAACCCTTTCCGCGGGCGGCGGGGGGCAGGGCACGCGGCACCTGTGACGTGGTCGCGTCGCTATTCGCTTAAAATAATACCGGTGTTGTCACTTTTTTAAAAATTACCAAATTTCGGGGAAATTGGAATTAATTGCCGGGAAAAAAGGATTATTTCAAAATTCATTAGTATTGTTACTATGATGATTATGTAAAATTTTATATTATATTTGGTCAAGTGTTTACCTAACCTTTACTATCCTTATGGGTCGGACAGGGTTTTCTTTACATATTGTATATAAGTCGCGGCCGATACCATAGGCCACCACTGCTCAATATATCTGGTGAAGCCGTACGGAGGACGGTTCTGAGCAGTTGTGTTGCGATGTGTGCCGATCCGATGCGCCAAATGTTATTGTGTCTGGAGTTTGATCGTGGAGGGTCTCCAGATTAATCTCCCTCTGGTGCAGCAGCGTTGGTGGTGTCTTTGGGTTTAACATTGCATCACCTCGATTAACTGCCGTCTTCCTTCCTACTCACTAAGATTTTTAAGTGAATAAGCTTAATAAACTTGCGCGGTTTACCATCAACGATTGCATTACTACTTACCATCAGGCGGGATTGCAGTCAAGAGACTAGTTTATAATTATTTTAAAAAAAAGTACAAGCGGGGACTTATGTCTAACTTTTAAATAAACTATGCAGCAGACACTGGCAAAATGTATGGTGTAATTGCCAAATAACCGATTTTTCAAATTACCGAATCTAGCCGAGCATTCTAACGCTTGCATTCGGCTGTAATCGGTAATCTTCGGTAAAGAGTTGCGAGCTGTGGTTGTGAGCGATTACATATTAGAATTATAAAATAGCATTTATTTTATTTGATATGTTATTATTTTGAAGAAGCTAAATCAAACTTAGATGATTAAAAACATTCATTCAGTATCTATATCACGGAAGATGTTATAAACGGTTGGTTTTTAAACCAAAATTTTCTCCCACAAGATGCACTTTGAGACCAGGTCAAAAGCTTTGGAAAGGTCAAGGAAGCACGTGTACACAGATGTGTTTCTTTGGGTAGATATAGTGTTTGACAGCACTCTTAAAACACAATATTGCAGCTTCTGCAGACAGTCCCGGTCGGGATCCAAACTGGTTGGCGTTAGCGTCCAGTCTGACTGGATGCAGCTGAACAGTTCTCTTCGCAACTAAAAATGGAAAAAAAAAAGCAAAAAATCAACTTTCACAAAATCTGCAAGTAAAAAATTACAATTTCGGAAGTCTGTGGCATAAACGAATACACAAAAACCAAATACCATGACCGTGACATGTACATACACACATCAAAAGTGTCTAGGGATCAAGCATTTTTATGCGGATTTCTTGAGATTGAGATGTGGCTTTGTAATAAATTTATGATTTTATAAATTTATATGGATCCTTTTGGTGCATTTCATAATTTGAATCAGGAACTGTGAATCAAATTCGAGTAAAAGATGAAAATCAGCTGTCAATATTTTCCCTATAAAAACATACAACGCATTGAAGACATTATTAGTGCTACTGTTTCCCTACTGCTGATTAAAACCAACGTTATTATGGAGCGGCGACGTCATTTAAGCAGGGAAGAAATGCTCAGAGCCGTGGGAATGATAGAAGCTGGTTCCCGGCAACGTACTGTGGCTTTAGCTCTGAATACAAGTCAGAGTGTTATCAGTCGACTTTGGACACGTTACCGAAGCACTGGTACCGTGGCTGAGCGCCATGGAGGACGGTATCGCTGCACCACACGGAGGTAAGACCGATACATTCAAATCTTAACTCGAAGAGCTCCAACAATAACCGCCATGATGTTAGCCGTGAGGCTTCATCACTCTTCAGGGAACTTAATTAGCGACCAAGCAGTCAGAAACCGCTTGCATGAAGTGAACCTTCATTCCCGAAGACCGCTACGGGTACCACCTATAGCAATGCACAATCGTAGGATTCGATATCAATGGGCTCTTGAACACAGAAATTGGGCAGAAGAACAATGGCGTTTCGTGTGCTTTTCTGATGAGTCTCGTTTTGGTATGAGACCGGATACAAGACGTATACGACACTGGAGAACCCCTGGACGCCAACAGCGATTAAAATCCTGCCAGGAAGTCCATCCTTATAGTGGTGGAACCATCATGGTATGGGCGGGTATTTGGATCGGCGGAAGAACTGAGTTGATTTGGATCAGAGGCAACCTCAACGCTCAAATTTATGCTGAAACGGTTGTATCAGACGTCATCGTTCCTCTACAAGTGCAAATCGGTCCCTTATTTCAGTTAATGCATGATAATGCGCGACCGCACACCGCAAGAGTTGTAAGACAGACTCTCGCCGCAGCTAACATCAATGTCCTGCCCTGGCCTGCTCAGTCGCCAGACTTGAACCCGATTGAGCATGCATGGGATATGCTACAGAGAAGAGCTCTGCCGAATATGGAGGGTATCCAGTCGCAAGAAGACCTTTTTTGTTGTTGCAACGAACATGGGCGGCCATTCCACAGCGTGATTTGGATGAACTCATTTTGAGTATGCCAAACCGATGTTCTTGTGTTATTAGTGTTCGCGGTAGAAACACGGATTATTAATTGTTTAAGTTACCCAATAAAATTTTAGAGAAAACTGTTATTTCAGTCTTTTTTTCGAACTTTTGTGTTAGTGGTTCAAATGTCAAATATCCCTTTATTAGGAAAATGGCAAATTTCTTTATTAATGCAAAGGTGACTTGGTTTATCGTTACTGTGACAAACAAAAACACTTTATTTGATGAATCCTTAAAGAAAATTTTAATTAATATCAATCAGGAGAAAAGTTATTGCAAAAATATATGTTGATCCCTAGACACTTTTGATGTGTGTACTTATATATGTATTTTCGTTTTTGCCACCTTGTCTTTAAAATAGTTTTCACTTTGTAGTGTTTCTTTGGAAGTCGGTTTTTTTTGTAAAACAGTTTTATTGAATAAATCATAATCATGTAAAATTACATATTATCAATTCAATGATTGAGTGTTGTGTATGTAATGAGACTATGGTCCGTATTACAGAACGTTACTCAAGCATTGATATCTGCTTAAGCATTACTTAAAACTAGTTTCAACCAACCAAAAGGCTTGAAACGAGGCTTAAGTAGAGCTTGAGTTTGAGTGTCGTTCTGTAATACGGACCTATGAGTGTAAGTATGGGTGTTTAAAGTAAAAAAAAAAGGAATGTTTTACACTTAGTTTATTAATTATAGATAAAGTGTAATCACATCAAAACGGCAAGTTAGACAAACATAAGTGTTCCCAATCGGGAAGCACAAGTAGTACATCATACACCAGCTTCTCTTCTGCAGTGCGTGCCTCTAGTGTCAATATAAAACCTTTATCTCCTAATTATATTTTATACACTAGACAAGAACTGCACCTGTTTCTGTAACTTTACGACCTTCTTCAAGTTTTTCGACGACATTTTCTCTTTTCTGTACAGCGAGGCGATAGATGAGTGCAGTCTCTTGATCAGGTCACCGCGCGTCTTCTTGAGCGCAGTAGCAGCCGGGCGCACGCTCTTGGACCGCTTATGGAAGAACGCTATCTTTTGCACCGCTTTGCGCTTGAACCAGTCCCGAAGCTCTGCTTTATTTGTGTCTGAAGAGATTCCACTGTCTTGAATCATGTTGCCTTTCTTGTCATGGTTAGCGGAGCTGATCGGTATGAAGTTGGGTGGTTTTTTTGCGGCACCTTGATTTTTATTATCATTCTGGTCATTGTTCTTAGGCTCCGTCTTTTTAGTTTCCACCACAGTAACTTTGCTGACGGAAGTATTTCTTTGCGGCGCTGGGTTTTTCGGGTTGCGTCGTTCATTCTCGTCACTAGCTGACAGATTCCTCTTCTTGTTGACATATGTCTCATGTGTGGTGGGTGACTCGGACTGTCGCTTGGTGTATGTCGTGTCGGGTGTGATGACCTGGTCGGGGGTCGGTTGGTATAAGGGCCGGTACAGACACACGTAGGGCGAGTTGATGGGCAGCCCCGAGAATGGCAGGGACACTCGACAGTTGTGCACGAGGTGTCCTCGGCGCGCGCAGCCGCTGCAGAACAGCTGGTAGTGCTTCTTGGTTTGGTTGCAGCGCTCCAAAGGAGAGTTGTTGTCAATCTGTTGGGGAAAAAATGTTTTTGTTAAAACGTTTTAATTTGAGATCACCTTTTGTTATCACGAGCAGCAGAATAATAGTTAATTTATCATGGCCGGATCCAAACTTTGAACGGAAGCAAAATTACATTAAACTAGGGCCCCATTTCTTCGAGGCATCAGTATTGTGCCTTTTTAATGGCAAGGAAATGAAATCAATAAGTCATACCCAATGATTGTATTCCTGAAATCTAAATATAGTGCAATAGTATTTACACACAAACACTTACGGTATTATGATATCGTCGCCACATGTCGGGACAGTGACTGGCTGGGTGGCCGTTCTGTCCGCACTCGGCGCACCGCAGCGAGTCCCAGTTGTAGCAGTTGCGACACATATTAGTGTACATCTGGCTCGGGGAGCCACACTGAACAGAGAGAAAGAATTCAGTTAATTGGATATAATAACATTTATTTGAAGATATATGTAACAACGAATCTATACAAATGAGTATTGTTTTAATAAAACACCTTGTACTTACATTAAGACAGATCTTCTTGGGGCACATCGGTTCGGAGTGTCCCGTAGAGCCGCACATGTAGCACACGGGCGGCTTCATGCGACATGTGTCGTCACGGTGGCCAGGGCGGTTGCAGTAGTTGCAGCTGTAATATAAACCAGTTTCAGGATGCTGGACATTTTTATAAACATTAATGAGAACTTGAATATTATTATTTTTTCTAGGTTGAACTCCTCAATAAAATCATTGAAAGGTAGATATTACAATTATAGATTTCATATTTCCGATATCTGTAATGCTAGATTTAGGAGCACAATAAAAAATCACAAGAAATCTACAAAAGAAATAAAAAAAATATGAATATTTACTCACATGATTTTCCTTTTAGCCAGCGATGGTACTCTGTCCTTAGGATCAATCATCACCCACAAACTCTTATCACCTGAAAAGAAATTAATATGATTAATTATGTTTGAGTGTGCAGTAGCCTGGAAAAATAGGAGATGGTAAAGGGGCCTTTGCTCTGCAGTGCCTCTCTCAACACAGTTTTATAATAATAAATTGGAAAATTATAAAACAAACTGGTGGAAAATAAATAAAATGTGTAATAGGAAACTATGAACTTACGTGGCATGCTTTTCTGTATCTCCCTGTGGTCGAAATTCTCTCCACCCCAGCTCTCATTATAGAATTTCTCCATATCTGCACGAAGTGTTGCCCGAGAATATCTTACTCCTGTTATATACACCTTGCCATCTGACGTTTGCTTAAAGTCAAGGTTCTCGTTCAAAATCGAAGGTATTTTTGTCGAGAAAAATTGGGAAACATCTTCGGCCTGGTTTATATCTCCGTAGTCTTCATATTCTGTGAGTCCAGACACATTTCCCATACTAAAGTTTTCTTGAATGTGGAGGTCATCTTCATCTGTGCTTTCAATAGTAATGGTTGGCTTTGGAGGTAACGCCACTTCAATCGCCTCATCTTCATCACTAGATTCAAGAAGTATAGCACTTTCATTGTCCAGTTCAATTATTTCAATCGTTCTCGTTAAGTTATGTGGTACAGTAGACTGGAGTATAGACAGATCGACAGTGAGAGGTTTGGTGGTCGGGTCACGTTTTTCTTCTTTGGACTTTGGTGTTTGGTTCACATCGCCTGGTTTGTTGTTAATTGATGGTGCAGCGGGGCCTTCCTGAACGTTCACCTTTTGATACGGAGTAGTGGGCTTGCTGGTGCGCCAGTAATGACGCATCGTACTCTTGGGCGCGTTTTCCGCTATGTTCAATCCGACACTCACAGATTTATAAGAAAGCATGATTAATGGTTTCCAATTTTTTTAAGTTTGCAGCACAAAGAATTTAGATGCACGAAGTCAGAAATACAACTGATTGTCAAGCTGCATTTCAATGTCAATATATAGTCGAGGACAAATAATAATGTAACTATCTCATTTACTAATTATTATGCATAATGATGTGACGAATAGCTTTGTTAATGACATCCTAATGTGTTTTGAGAACGAGTTATTATGTAATTACACCACAAAAATGAATTTCTATTTCAATACATATTCATGGTTCTCATTTACTAATGATGTTTATTTAGCCATTTTGATGAGTCATATCGTAACAGGGTATGTTTTAAGAATAAATATTTACACTAAGGTATTTATTTGTGTCTAATCGTATCCTGCACTTATTTATTTAATTTCATATTTTAATTGTTATAGTTATTTATTTCTAATCATAAGTTGCACTGGTTGACGACATCACATCAAAGCAAACAAATTGTTATTAGCGTTCAGTTTATATTGTATGAGGTTACTAGATAATAGCGCCGATTCTGTTGTTCACAAATTACACTAATTTTAAGTTAACTGCATCTTTTTCTTTCCATTTCGTTAAGAAAAGGATAGAAGATAACATTTTAGTTTAATCCGGTTAAATTAAGATACTACATAGACAGTTTGGATGCAATTATAAACATGGCGACTAAAATTACGCCAGTTTACGTCAGGAGCGCACTAATTTGACAGGTCTAAACTGACATTTTATATTCCGTTCTTTTCTTAATGAAATAGAAAGGAAGAGATGCATAGAACTTAAATTTAATTTAGTTTGTAAACAATTGAATCGGGGCCAATATATATATATATATAGATTAATTATAACTAGTTATACTTATTGTATATATTTTCCCGCGTAGGTTTCGATATTTTTTTATATGCTCCGCTCCTATTGGTCGCAGCGTGATTTTATATGAAGCCTAAAGCCTTCCTGGATTAGTGGGCTATCCAACGCAAAAATAATTTTTCAAATTGGACCAGTAGTTCCTGAGATTAGCCCTAGAGATTAGATATGTAATGATTATTAGCAAAATAGGCTAATGCCTATGTGTCATATGTGTGTAACTTACTGTTTCCAATATAAGTTTATTCATCATCATCGTCTCAGCGTTAATCCCAGTTGCATCCGAAGCTTTTCAGCTTTTAAGGGGTCATCCATAAAGTACGTCACACATAAAGGGGGGAGAGGGGTGTCGACAAAGTGTGACATGGTGTGACAAGGGGTGGGTGGGGTACTATGTTTCGTGACATCACATTTCAAAATCGAATATAGCTAGAGGTAATAATCGCGTTATTTGAAATATTAATTATAAACTAAAAAATATTTCCAACTCTATCTTTGGGACAATACGGTTTAAATTGTTTTCTTTACGAGATCATACTCGCTTTAGTGACACTCGCCGATCGAGCCCTTTGGGTTTCTTTCTTTTCTTTATATTCAATAGTTTATTGCTTTGTTATTGTTTCAAATAATTGATATAATGTTGATTTCATAAAAAGTACTTTATTTAAATGGAAATAAAACTAAATTCGGAACTGCTGTTTTAATTTAATAATTTTTCGATGTGAAATTGCAAAACATGTGACGTCACATTGGGGGGGGGGGTCTCAGAAATGTGAACACCTGTGACAAGGACGGAGGGGGGGCTCAAAAAATCATGAAATTCGTGTGACGTACTTTATGGATGGCCCCTAGGAGTCTGGGGTGCGATTTACCAGTCTAACTGCTGAATTTGGCTAAACTTCGACATTTTCTGGACAAACGGCTAGACGTGCTTTCCAAGGCACGACCAGACCAGTGTAAATATTCATATTCATGCATACAAATATTTGCGCTGCGCGGGGATCGAACCCGCGCCTCCATGAGCAGCCATTCCGTTATACCTTTATTACCTAATGATAATTAAACTATGTATTTCCATAAAAACAAACGACAAAAACACAAAGACAACAAAAACACTTTTGTATTGTGTGTTTGTGGTTTGTTATTTGTATGTGTTGTTTTTTTTTTGTTTGTGTGTGTTTGCAGTAGAAACAAACAGCAACAAACAAACAACAAAAACAGGTAAAACAGTTTAAGTTAATACACATCAGAAATGTCTAAGCAACACTATTTGAAATTATTAATCAATTATTATATCATTTCTTACGAAATAGGGAATACCTATGTGAAGTTTTTGATCTAGGTAGAGGACATCTGGCTGGTTGTAAAAAAATCGCGTATCCTTTGTTTCTTTTTCACAAATTCAAAAGCGAATGCGAATGTATATAAAATCCAAATTTCCAATCCAAGTTCAATTTTATGATTTTAACAATAATTTGAAATCAGTTTTAATAAACAAAGAAAACCTATACATACAATATGTAAAGAAAACCCTGTATGATCCGTGAAGGTATTGTTAGGTATCGATAACTGATTCTAATAATGCCCACAAAGACAGGCAAAACGTAAAAAAAATCCCCCTAAAAAAATAAATATTATTTCGCTGTAAGCAACCCCATTCCGCGGGCGGCGGGAGGCACGCACGCGGCACCTGTGACGTGGTCGCGTCGCTATTCGCTTATAATAATAACGGTGTTGTCACTTTTTTAAAAATTACCAAATTTCGGGGAAATTGGAATTAATTCCCCGGAAAAAAGGATTATTTCAAAATTCATTAGTATTGTTACTATGATGATTATGTAAAATTTTATATTATATTTGGTCAAGTGTTTACCTAACCTTTATTATCCTTATGGGTCGGACAGGGTTTTCTTAACATATTGTATATTCCTAAAATTGAACTTGGATTGGAAATTTGGATTTTTAGAGTTTTTTTACGTCATGGAGCGACATCGTTTGACCACGTATGAAACGCAAAGAGCTGTAGCGATGTCAAAAGCAGGAAGAAGTCAATCACAGGTAACTCGGTATTTTGGTGTCCACAGAATCGTTATTTGCCGTCTTCATCTCGTAGGTTTCAGCCAGTGTTTCACTACAAACGCGGAAAAAAATTAATTATTTACGACATCACATTAGAAACCTCAAAAATAATAGTATTTCTCTACAATTTGATGGATATTATTAATTATTATAAATATAAACCTTCCTCTTGAATCACTCTATCTATTAAAAACTCTATCAAAATCCGTTGCGTAGTTTTAAAGATTTAATTATTCAAGGAGACGTAGGGAAGAAGAAAGTAACTTAGTTTTATAATATGTAGTGATATATCTATACTAATATATAAAGCTGAAATGTTTCTTTGTTTGTTTGAACGCGCTAATCTTGGGAGCTACTGGTCCGATTTGAAAAATTCTTTTTGCATTGGATAGCTTATTTATCCAGGAAGGCTTTAGGGTATATAAAATCACGCTGCGACCAATAGGAGCGGATCATAACTAATTCCACGCGAACGAAGTCGCTGGCGGCCGCTAGTTATTAATAAGTTAAATCTTACTTATGTATATTAAATACTGCATGTGATTAGCACCAAAGTTAGTGAACCAAGAAAAAGCTTTGCATCGAAAGAATCCTCGATTATTTTCACATGAATTGTCTTCTTGTCATAATATATTGTTGTAATTATATTCTTCCCTTCTTTTACACGAACAAATATTGACAACTTGAATCTACAAATACATAGTTGACTAACAAATCTACACAAATATTTTAGTAGCTTTCAAACAGCTTCAAGGATTGCTCTATCAAGACGATTTACGTCAAAACAGAAGTCAAACGATAATATAGACTAATGCGAACCCTTCGTAACTTTACGTAACGGGAATCAGTAGCATAGTTACCTCCTTGAATTTGACGAGGATGTAAAACGACAGCTTGTGTAATTGATGAGATTTTGTATTTATATTTTTGTGTTACTTTCCTCCTTTGCTTGACGGGTGATGAATTTGGCACACATATGATTCATAACCAGGATTAGCATATAGGATACTTTTTATTCCAACATTCCGCAGTTAGTTTAGCATAAATTCAATATGTTCGCCTAAAGACGGCAATCAGTTCTTGGGAACTATTGAAACATGTTCCTCTGAACTTACACAAGTCCCATCTAGTTCTCAGATATATTGAAATTCAAACTTATAAGCTATTATCTGACTTCTTGTTAAGACTTCTGTGACGTCAGTTTACTGGTTTATTAGATGGCTGGCGCGGTCTCGTTAATAGGTTACATTAGTATAGGAACCGCCTTTCATTGTTACCATCCCGCCTGTGTTGCCCATATGATTGAGTATAGCTGTATGTCACCACCACAATAGTGTATGTCGTCTTAACGTCAATGTCACTTGACAGTTGTGACGTTGGCAGCTGTCAAAACTTTTCTCTCTAGCGGCTGCCGTTGCAGAAGCAACACACTTGCATGATAATCTTTATTTTCAAGAATATGTTTCTGAAAAATTCAAGTAGATAAGACCGTTTTTAACTTATTCTTAAACCATGTAAATTAGGGATGTTTGTCATTCAGATTATAGAAAAATATTGGATACGTACCTATATTTTGTTTTATCAAATCAATAAAAATTGACAAATATAAAAGGCATCAAAGATCAAGAGTGGTGGCTGGTGACGTCACTCCTCGCTAAAAAGTGTAGCGTGCAGTGACGTCACATGAGTTTTCAACGCACTGTGTCGTCTTCATATTTTTTGGAAATCTGACTGACGGTCTAATTCGTTTTTTTTAGTCAACTACCCTATTGCTCGCATGTTTCAATATGTACATATTAAGTTAACTTTAACTTCCTAGATTTAGAATTAGATTTATACTGCACCAGTTATATAGCTAATCTATCTTTGAATCTGCAACCGCGATGCGGAATAAAAGTTTCGCAAACTTGAGTCCTACCAAGAATACGCGACCTATTTCACAGAGGTGCTTACTTCTACGTATCTACTTAGAACTTTAAAATATGTACAAGATGTGTTGTATAAGTATATACACCGTGGAATTCGCTTCATCTTTCCGATGACTAACTACTAAATATTTTATTCATTTTTATACGATAAATAAATTTCAAAGAATACGTCACACAGAAACAATATTTCATCATTACAAACATACATAAGATCTCCTTTTAAAGAGGGCCAGAAACTACAAAAATTTAGAAAAAAGAAACGATTTTGAATAAATAAAAAACGAAAAAAAGTAAAAGGCGAAAGATTGCGAGGATGTAGGTATGTATGGATGTTTCTTACTCTTTCACGCAAAAACTGCTAAACGGGGTTGGATATTTGGCACACAGATAGATTGTACCAGGATTAATATACTGAACGCTTTTCATCCATTAAATCGGAATTTATGCGGGTGAAACCGTAAAGATGTTGCCACTTCATTTCGCTTGCCATTGTAACGCAACGCTCGGACTGTGCTTCGCATAAAGGGTGTTTCAAATGAAATCATACTAATAAGTGATATATTCGTTTTTTCAGTTATTCATAGAAATGAAATAAAAAAACATTAGTAACAATAATGTTTTTATTTTAACTTAAGTATGTTTTTTGATTTGATTAATTCGATTTGAATATTATTATTATTAATTTTTATTACCTAGTCATTGGCTAGATGAAGCGGGCTGTATTTTTAATATGTCTAAAATTCCACGGCGAGTATGTACTTTAAATCATAGTTCAATATTAGTTTAAATGTTATGGATAATCGTCTACTATTGCAATATCCTACCAGTAGGACTAATCCACTGAGTAAAGCTCCTATAATGCGTGCCTTGCGTGCAGACAGAATTATAGATCTTTTGATTTGTTTTCCGAGTAAGTTCACATAAACCACGATATAGGTACATATTAGGTTATGATAAATAATAAAACTGTTATTATGGTCACACTATTGAACTAGGAAATTGCTGTTATAGCGATGACGAGATACCTACCAATCTTTTTTATATAAATATAAAAGCTAGGCTTTTATTGGTAAAAGAAGATTCAGAAAAGGGTCCGTAGTTCCAGTGATAACCCCCTTACAGCCTTACAAACTTCATCTCTGTATAATAATAGTATGGATAAAACCCAGTACCTCGTAATTTACCTAACCTGGGATGTGAAAGTACCCCACTAACGCTTACGGCGCACGATGAGAACAAGGAATCCAACAGCAAACCAACAGAAAGTATCAAACCAGCTCAACTCTCCACGAGAAAAAAAGTAAAATACAAGTTGAGTGCTATTATCTCACTTCCCGGAGAAAGTATTAGAAGTACTACACCTAAGTTTATCAACTAAGTAGATACTACCTGAATTTAGAAGTTGTTTTTCACTTAGATCCATTAAAGAAATTTAAAAAGGTTTAGTTCATCAATCCGAGAGAGTTGCAACAGTTAAAAGCAAAAAATCTACTGTTTTTGTCTTTTTGGGAGTGTTGTAAGTACTTTCAGTGGTCGTCCATTGGTTGCAGCCCTGACTTACAGCCAATACGCGCTGTCAACTGGTCGATGGCGACTGTGACTTCTTCTTCTTCTTCTTCAGCCTATAGATGTCCAATACTGGACTAAGGCCTCCCCCAAGGCTTTCCACGACGACCGCTCTTGTGCTGCCCGCATCCATCGGCTTCCCGCAATCTTCACCAGGTCATCGGTCCACCTTGTTGGGGGCCTCCCTACACTCAGTCTTCCAGTACGTGGCCGCCACTCCAGAACCTTACTGCCCCAGCGGCCATCGGTTCTACAAGCAATGTGCCCCGTCCACTGCCACTTAATTTTAGCTATTCGAAGAGCTATGTTGGTGTCTTTGGTTCTTCTGCTTCATCATCATCATCATCAACCTTTTTTATCATCCCACTGCTGGGCACAGGTCTTCTCTCATACGGAGAAGAATTGAGCGTAATCACCACGCTTGCTCAATGCGGGAATTTCAGACCCAAAGTCCAGGTTTCCTCAAGATGTTTTCCTTCACCTTCAGTCATTGTTGTCCAAGATATACTTAAAAAGTACATATAACTTTAGAAAAGTTACATTGGTACTTGCCTGACATGGAATTGAACCCGCGCACTCATACTTGAGAGGCTCGTGTTTTAACCACTTGGCCACCACGATTTCTTCAGTTTAAATAGATGTCGTTTGTTGTAGATATGGTTGTTGGTGTTATGTAGATGTCGTTTGGTCAACGGTCGCCCGGGTGACTTTGCCTATGTTTTGGTTCCTGAAGGACTGAGTCGCTGGGGAACAGCCGATAGTGCGTAATAGCTCTTACGAGTTGTAGTCATGGCCATATCCAGGTAGTCAAGTCCAGACAGTAACTTTACTTCGTGAAAGTTATTTCATCTACAGTGCTCCCAAAACAGTGAAGGGAAAAACTAGTTGCGAGGAAACCGGCTTTTTCTAAAACCAAACATTCAAAGACCTGTAAAATTAACTAATCGATATTGGGCCCATGTGATGTGTGGCCCACTTCTCTCACCGAGAGGACGCCTGTATATCAACTGTGGATACATTACAGGCTAATTATGTTAAAACTAGTGCTTGACCGAGATCCCTTCTGATGATAAGCAGTGATGAAATCGTTGATGGTAGAGCGCACTAATTTATTAAGAGTCTCATCATCATCTCATCTTATAATCCTGGATGTATCCGCAGATTTCGCGTTGGAGCCCAGGGTCCGCTGTTCTACAATTACTCCTCCATGTCGCACGATCTTTGGCATCCCGTGGCGTGAGATTGGTGGCACGCATGTCATGTTTTAAAACTTCAAGCCAGCACTTCTTTAGTCTACCTCGCTTATTCCGGCCCGGCGGAGGCGCCATGGCAAGACATTTGTTACCCACGTAACATGCCGCTTTTCGTAAGACGTGACCGTACCAGCGTAGGCGACCCTCTTCCAGTTTTTCTGCTATGTCCCGGACACGAAGACTGCCATGGATGAGGGAGTTCCTGATGTGGTCTTTCCGCGTAGCTCCACACATCCACCGCAGCATATTCATTTCTGTGACACGCAGCTCCTGCTTGAATCGCTCAAGCACAGGCCACGCCTCAATGCCATACAGAAGAACAGGTCTAATGATGGTCTTATAGACCTGTCCCTTAAGCTTAACTTTTATTTTTATTAGCTTATTTTGGGGTCACAAATGACACCTGTCACCTCACGCCATTTTACCCAAGCTGCAGAAATGCGTGCTCTAACGTCGCAATCAATGTCCGAGGACGCGTGAAGCACAGACCCTAAGTACTTAAACTGGTCTGTGCACTCGATCAAGATTATTACTAATTTATTAAGAGTCTATTCACTCTAATCTTGAAGACACTTAAATTGTATTCGAATAGGAAGATCGCCGCTGGCAAATTGTTCCAGTCATTTGAGGTACGCGGTATAAAAGACGAGGTGAAACGCTTCGTCCGGATTGTACTTTAAGTGGTACTTTTTCAGTACAATGCCAATGACATAATAACAGCACTAAAATAGGACAAAATTACC
Source organism: Sesamia nonagrioides (assembly GCA_017933935.1). Classification (NCBI taxonomy): domain Eukaryota; kingdom Metazoa; phylum Arthropoda; class Insecta; order Lepidoptera; family Noctuidae; genus Sesamia; species Sesamia nonagrioides. The sequence continues at coordinate 56 of JADWQK010000899.1, read as the reverse complement.
ACTTTATCAAGATGACATTGTAAGTTATGGGGGTCAAGAACATAAGAGCCTACATA
>JADWQK010002018.1:270359-365924 GCA_017933935.1 Sesamia nonagrioides | reverse complement strand
CGACTATAAATACCCGTCTCTCTACATCTCTGCACTAAGGTATCTGATTAAAAAAAACCTTAAAAAATGTTTCGTATTTCAAGGTAATCTGAAAATTTTAAATTAAGAGATGAATTCAAATATTTCCCATCAAATGGGAATTACAAGAAAACATGAAGATTCAACATTTACCGACTTAAAATATTGTTGAATACCAAATATTAATTAATGAAAATCCTATTAACATGAAACCGAAATACTTGTGTACGAATAAAACATTAATATTTTGAAGTTGTTGTTAACAAAAATAAGAAATGATTTGCTGGCGCGAGTCGACGAAACCACAAGCGCTCTGTCACGGTAGCGTTGCTTGAGCTTACTTACGTAGACGGCCTGATAAGTCCCACTTTACTCTGATTTGTGGCCACCGTAAGTACCGATATATATTTTCATCAACGTTATTTATACGAACAAGTTATTTTTTGGTTTTCTTAAGGGGCACAAAGCGCGACAAATGTTTTGCAAGCTTTTGAAAAACTACTTATCATATGTTACGCATATTTTATGAGTTTATATAAATGGAATCAGAAGAGAGTTTATTCGCACCGTAAGTACCGATATATATTTTCATCAACGTTATTTATACGAACAAGTTATTTTTTGGTTTTCTTAAGGGGCACAAAGCGCGACAAATGTTTTGCAAGCTTTTGAAAAAATACTTATCATATGTTACGCATATTTTATGAGTTTATATAAATGCTTGGAATCAGAAGAGAGTTTATTCGCTTTGATAGAATTATATTTTTCAGCTGTGCGTCTAGCTGGTAACGTGAAAAATGGACTGAAAAAATCGTCTAGGTAATAGGTATTGGCCTTAGAGTTCATGGTTTCCCTAATTACGTAACACTCTATTACTATCAGTTGGAATCATTCTGAAGCCAATTGCTAATCTATTGCTCCATGTGTTCGAAAATGTGTGTGCTCAACAACGCAAATAACAAAATGTGTCTGCCCAACAACGCAAATAACAAAATGTGTCTGCTCAACAACGCAAATAACAAAATGTGTCTGCTCAACAACGCAATTAACAAAATATATCTGCTCAACAACGCAAATAACAAAATGTGTCTGCTCAACAACGCAAATAACAAAATGTATCTGCTCAACAACGCAAATAACAAAATGTGTCTGCTCAACAACGCAAATAACAAAATGTGTCTGCTCAACAACGCAAATAACGCAATGAATGTTGTTGTACTGTCAAAGTGAAGCCCAATGCTACCGATAGTGTGTGTTTTTTTATAAATTATAAACCAACGCTTGACCGCAATCCCGCCTGATGCTAAGCAGTGATGCGATCGTTGATGGTAAAGCGCGCTAGTTTATTAAGAGCCTATTCACTCTAGCCTTGAAGACACTCAAATTGTAGCGTGACGGAAACACCGCCGCCGGCAAATCTTTCCAGTCCCTTGACGTACGCGGTATAAAAGAAGAAGCAAAACGCTTCGTCCGGATCGTAGTGGCACAGTCTAAAAATCATAGTATGTTGTCAACAACATGAGGGTGGAAAGTCGCCGTAGGACGGGTCGTTCGATGGTGGAACGGAGATGGGGGAATTAAATCATGCAATTCCCTTGCACACTCGCCAGAATGCATCCTATAGAAGACCGAAAAGCTGGCTAGCCTACGCCTGTGCTCCAGGCTTTGGAGACCATTTCGAGTTAAATCTGGGTCGCCAATCAGCCTCTTCGCACGCGTCTCCACCGAATCAAAAGTAGCCAGGTGACATTTCGCAGCACCAGCCCAAATGTGGCTGCAGTACTCCACACACGAACGGACCTTTGCTTTGTACAACATTAGAAGCTGCCCCGGTTATAATTAGCAATACTAATTGTAATTAGTCTAAAGGTTACTGATCACGTCTAAAGTGTATGTACCTACTTATTAATACGTATGTCTACTTTACTCTGGCAACCCATTTGATGTTAACTCAACTCGAGGCCAGACTAAAACCATTTTTGTTCGAATCGCAATAAGTGAGTAAGTACAGCATCTACCCTCCATGTTAACAAAAGAGCCGACGGGCGTCGACAGCTGTTGACGAGCATACATCTCACATCAGTTATTCTTTTAACTGTCTGCGCAATAGTGGGTACTTATTTGTTAATCCAAACATGAAGGTGGAAAATGTTACAATAAAATTTTTTCTGTTCGTAGGTACTTATTTAGTAATTTTGATTAGATTTGGCTTCTACACCACTTTTGCTTAATGGAATGCCTCTAGGTCGTGTTACAAGATTTAAATATTATTATTTAGGTCACGTGATGACAGAAAATGTTAGTGACGAGGAGGATATTGAGAGTGAGCGCATGGTGTTATCGGGTCGTGATAATATGCTGGCACATATGTAGGTCCGCTAGGTGCACGGCGCCTGTCAAAATTACGCTGTTCAAGGCGTATTGTTAAGCGTTTTATACCTGTGGCTTGCTGGCTAGCATTAAACAAAGGCCCTATAACGCCTTGCGTGTCCTTTATAATAACATTTTCAGGTCACTTTTCCGCCTCCCTCGATATTGTAGTGCATCATCATGTTTTGCTAAACGATCAAAAATCTGTTGTAAGGCGGGTTCGGGGGAGTCGAAATAGTGCCCTTAAGTGGGTAGGAGGGAGAACTGACACTGTTCTTCTGAAGAGGATCACTGAACTTCATGTTCGGGGGTTTAGATAAGCCCATTGTGTATTCCTATGGTCAGCTTCAATTAATTATTTTTTATTATGGACTTTTTTGTCTGTAATAAACGTTTCTTGTAATTTATTTTTTTATTTTTTTTGTCCCTACTAATATTTTAATGCCGAAGATTGTGAGGATGTATGTAACATGAATGTACGTATGGATGGACCCACCCATACATATCTTACATAGGTACATTTATATTACACTAGCGGCCGCCCGCGACTTCATTCGCGTGGCATTAGTTATTTGAACATTTTATTTTAACCCCAAAATATACAGCATGCATTTTTTGTTTTTATTATGCTCCGTTCCTATTGGTCGCAGCGTGATGTTATATAGCCTAAAGCCTTCCTGGATTAACAAATTAACACAACCTAAACTAAGACCTATAAGCCCTTCAGTCCCTACGACCCTAAGTCCTATAAGCCTTACAGCCCTGGCCTACCATATACCGTCTTATTTATAAAACTTTAATCAATAGCTAAGCAATTGATTAGCAAAATTCTTATTCATAAAAGCTGTTTAGCGCTAAGAGGATGCTAAGCAATTGATTAGTAGCTGTCAAAATTAAACATCATCGGACCGCTGCTTAGAGGATGGTTAGAGCCAACAATATCGCGGATTTTATTTGAATCAGCTGTTTGATTTCATATGATCATTATGCTTCGAAGTTATTTTATTTATAATATCGAATAGTGCGTAAATATGGATGTTGAAAAGCTTGTTTTTAATTTCCAAAATGACGTAGTTAAGTTATATTCGCTTTGAAACTTTTTTGATTGCTCTATATATGCTTGATTTGAGAGCTTTACTCGGCGATAGGCTATAACATCGGCTGCCGGCAGAAGTTAGCAGACAAAGTCTTGCCGTCAAGCGATTCGTCGTGTTCATGGTGTCTGGTGAAGCCGTACGGAGGACGGGTCTGATCAGTTGTGTTGCAATGTGTGCCGGGTACGATGCGCCAAATGTTGTAATGTCGGGAGTTTGGTCCTGGAGGGTCTCCAGATCAATCTCTCTCTTGCGCAGCACAGTTGATCGTGTTGTTGGGTTTAACATTGCATCACCTCGCTCAACTGCCGTCTTCCTTCTTATTCCCTCAGTTTTTTTTTTTTCGAGTGGCAACACTCACACTGTTCACATAAGCGGCGTATTTTTTAATTTAGAAATAATTGTTATTGTATCCTAAACAGTATAAAAAGTGATGCAATATAGTATTCGAGTTACGACTAACAAGTGATATTATTGGTGATATTTAACGACAGCTGTAATACCAAATATGACGATTTAAAAATACGTTACAGTGAAAGACGGTATGTCAACAACATTTCTGTGTACGTGATAGCAAAACAATAACTAAGTATGCCTAACAAGACGGCTAAATAATTACATTGGATGCAATGTTATAACACTTATTAAAAAGAAATTTTAAAGGAACGTTACAGTAAAAGACGGTATATCAAGCATAATTCTGTGTACGTGATAGCAAAACAATAACTACGCCTAACAAGAAGCCTAAATCATTACATTGGGTGCAGTGTTATAATCATATTTGTTAAATTTCGTAAAATACAAAGAATTATAATACCGTTTTACAACAGATTTGAAATATTGGACTTTGACCTTCAGTAAATTTATGACAATTAGTGCCAATACAGCCCCAAGCGGTGAGCAGAGAAACTAAAAAGTAGCACTACTGGCCACCAGAGGGCGCAAAACTGTCAATCAGTGTGACCATACAAAAAAATATATTGTAATTGGTAGAAATTTTATTGATCTTTGGGACCATCTCAAAAAGTAACAATGGGTTCGAGAACAAAAATTTGTGGTAATAGTGGCAATAAGGAGGCGTTACTAGTGACTTGTTACAAATGCAAAAATCAAGTTGAGCACAGAAGAACCTTGTTATGTATCGCATGTAAAAACCACTATGAATTTGATTGTGCTGGTTATCCTGAAAGTTTGTACCGGTTAAAAAATTTTGATGAGAGGAAGAAGTTCAGATGGGAGTGCAAAGTATGTACCAAGAAGGTAAAACAGCAGAATACACTCAGCCCTGTTATATCCAACGTAACAACGAGGAAAAAGCGCTCGTCTCCTAAATCAAACATTGCTGTTAGCTCCAACGTTCCTGAGGAGGCTACGCCATGCTCTACCCCAAAAAGCACTACCTCCGTAACACACGACTCACATATACTTACAATAGATCGTACACTTGATGAGGCGTTCACAGATAAAACATTGTCAAGAAGTATGGACTATACAGAAATTGACCATATCCATACCCAAGATTTTAAGGAAACAATAGAGCTACTCCAGACGCAACTAACTATTTCGCAAAATGAACTTGAGAACGTCATACTCGAAAACAACGAACTTCGCACACAAAATGGAAAATTACTCAAGGATAATGCAACTTTGAAAGGATTTCTAAGCTTTCCACCACAAAGAGAAAACAACAGTGTACATTCAGAAGGTGTAAGTATTGCGCACTCGTACTCTCTTTTGCACTCTGATGTCTTAGCTTTTTCTACGCCACCTCGAGGCGCAGCAACATGTAAAGCTGACACGAAAGCACAATTATATTGCAATATCTCGAATCTTCAAAAAGAGATCAAAGATCTGGAGGACCAGTTAAAAAAAGCGGGAAATGAAATCTTTAGCCTCAAGGAACGAATCCTAAATTTCCAAAAGATAATACAGGCAAAGGATAGGAAAGAAAACCACAAGGGGAAAAAAATATCACAAATTGATCTGGAGGAAGACTGCGTGAAAAAAATTTATATTTTTGGCACACAACAATGCGTTGGACTTTCATCTGCATTGATACGATCAAGAGTCAATACACCTCACATAAGTTATGCCATTACGTCTGACACAAAACCACACGCGCTTACTAGTGACGTCCTTAAAAGCTGCCAAAATATTAAGGTATCGCCTAATGACAAGCTCATAGTTTGTGTGGGTGAAAATGACTATGATATTAAGATTTTATCCTCTCAACTTCGTCAACTCCTCAATGTATTTAGTGATAATGATGTGATAGTTCTGAGTTTATTGAGGAATATGTATTTAGATATAAATGACCTAAATCAAACGATATGCAATATTTGCAATGAATATAAAAATACAAATTTTGTTGATTCTAGTCATAAATTGTTTAATACCTGTAAATCTATTAATTGTGTTATTGACTATGACGACTATGAGAAAAAATTTTTGAATGTTAAAGCATTGAAGAAATTAATATTTCGCAAACAACCAAATCACAAAAAATCTGACAGTAAATGTGAAGCCTATCGAAAAGGAACAATCCCTTATTACTTTGCAAGAAAACAGTCTGAGTGCGATGCCACAAGTAGACCTGATATTGACAACACCTTTACAGCAAAAATGGGCACCATACCATACTATTTTAAGTTTATAGACAGGAATAAGCTTTTTCGTGAAAAACAGTCGTAGGTCACAAGCTTTTAAAGTATTTCATCAAAATATCGCCAGCATTTTATCGAAAAAAGAAATTTTAGAACTAACGTTGCTAGAATTACGGGACGCGAGTAATGAACCCGATATCTTATGTTTTTCTGAAACTTTTATGCGATCAGGAAACGAAAGGCATCTTAAAATAAATAACTTTTTTTTGGCTGCAGCGTTTAGTAGGGACCAACAGAGAGGGGGTACATGTATACTTGCAAAACTGGGCATTATTTGTAATGAGCTTGCCTGCGTTAAAAAATATTCCACCATAAAGTCTTTTGAGGCCTGTGGCATTGAAATCCCATTGCATAAATTAGTCATTGTATGTGTTTATAGAACACCAACGTCTGACCCTAACGTATTTCTGAATAAGTTAGACCTATTGATGTGGGAAATACTCAAAAAACATGGGTCAAGTCTCAAAATAGTTATTGCTGGTGACTTTAATATAAATACTATGAAACCAGGGAAAATCACTAACTATTTAATAGACCTATGTAACACATACAAGTTACAACTTCATATTGATGTCCCCACTCGTAAAGACTCATGTATAGATCATATATTGAGTAACATCAAGACTACATCTTCTAGCGTCTTGCCTCTTCACTTATCTGACCATGACACAGCACAACTATTAGAATTTCCGGTGAAAGAGCAAAATTCACAATGTAAAGCATACTTTACATATAAGAAAGATTATCACAACGAAAATATTAAAAAATTTAAAGAATGTCTCACTAATATATCATGGTCAGATGTGCACTTAGAAACTGACCTAAACAACGCTTTCAATCTATTCCATGACTGTTTATGTTTAATATATAATTTGTGCTTCCCAAGAATAAAAATAAAAATTACTAAATCTAATTCATTTAAGCAGAAATGGATAAGTAAGGGTCTTAGAAATAGTTGCAAGACTAAAAGATTTTTGCGATATCGCTATTACAAGAACAAAACATTACCTAACAAAACGCGATATATAAAATACTCAAACATATTGCAAAAGTGTATTTATAAGTCAAAAATGAATACTAATATGAATTTCATTAAACATAGCAAAAACAAATGCAGAGCCACATGGTCGATTATTAACCATGAATTTGGAAATGCGACTTCGTGTATTAATAATATTTCGGAAATACTATTAGATAAACAAGTACTGATAAATCCCACTGACATAGCGTGTATAACACAAGTACCTTAATGAAACTTATAAGTTATGGAAGAGCGGAGTCCCCTAACACAGGCTTTTCTGCTTAAAAGGAGGCTCCAATCACAAGATTGTAATGTTACTTGTTGTTGAAATAATAAATTATTATTATTAAATTATTATTATTATAGATAAATGGATAGCGAATGCTTTTAACAATTATTTTATTGACTCGACTAACACCTTGACATTAAAAAATCAACATAATTCCACTAATTATTGTATGTCAATTTCTAACTCCATGTTTCTTAGCTGCATGACTGAAGATGAAGTTAAAAAAGAACTGATGACGTTAACTAATACTAACTCTGAAGGTTATGATGGAATAAATACAAAAATACTTAAAGCGTGCAGCACAGAGTTAATTCCTATTCTGACATATTTAATTAACTTCTCATTTTCATCAGGTACTTTTCCTGAAGCTCTAAAATTATCAGTCGTGAAGCCACTATACAAAAAACAGGATAAAAAGGATGTCAAAAACTATCGACCGATAACGCTTATTCCCGTACTCTCAAAGGTTTTCGAGAAATGTATGCTCAAGAGACTTGTTGACTTTTGTAGCAAATATAAAATTATATCCAAAGATCAGTTTGGATTCCAAAAAAACAGATCAACCACACAAGCAATATATACTCTTGTGAGCAATGTCCTGAATAACTTAAACAGTAATAAATTAACAACAGGACTATTTTTCGACTTGTCGCAAGCTTTTGACTTCGTAGCGCATGACATTTTATTGGAAAAGTTGGGAATTCTAGGAATAAGAGGAGTTGCACTGCAGTGGATTTCGTCATATATTAGTCATCGAAAACAATACGTTGTCATAGATAAATTAAATGAGAACAGACTCAGTTCCTACTCTTCAAACATTAGGGTAAATAAACGTGGTGTCCCTCAAGGAAGTGTATTAGGTCCGATATTGTTTTTATTGTATGTAAATGACATGCCACTAGTGACTAACCATAAATTTATATTATTTGCAGACGACATCTCAATTATCGTGTCATCTGATAAAAAATCAATATCTAAACATGAAATTGAAATTAATAACACTATTGACAAAATTTTACAATGGCTACAGATTAATAAATTAAAAATTAATTTAGACAAATCTAATTACATACAATTTAATAAATCAAAACATGCCAAATATAATTTTAAACTGAATATTGACAGACTAAAAGAAGTAACGGAAACCAAATTCTTGGGTGTATTCATAGATCAAGACTTAAACTGGAAGGTACACTTGGATGATTTATGCAATAGGATTAACAAATTTACTTACGCACTTAGACATGTTAAGAACATAATAAATGTAAAAACGGCAATTGTTACATATCATGCATATATCGAATCCATATTACGTTACGGACTTGTTGTATGGGGAAACAGTACAGATAAGGACAGAGCATTCATTGCACAAAAGAAGTGCATCAGGGCCATTTGCGGACTTCGTCCTGACGAATCTTGCCAGCCATTTTTTAAAAGGTTAGGTCTGTTACCACTTCCTGCACTTTACATATATGTAATCTGTAACTTTGTTTACAGTAATAAGGGATTGTTCAAAAAAGCATCCGAGGTAATCACTCGTCCAACAAGGGACAAAGACAGACTTATTGTGAAGGATAATCCGAAATCGGCTAAGTTTGCTAAAAGTTGCCTTGTGATGTGTGTGCGCATTTACAACAAAATCCCTAATGAGCTAAAATATATAAATAATGCGAATTTATTTAAAAACAAGCTGTACAAATGGCTAAATAAATATAATTTTTATGACATTAAGGATTTCTTTGACATTAATTTATAACATCACTATTTACTTAGATTGTATAATGACATTGTTAATATAATTATTATTTTGCATGCAATTGATACATATTCTGTATAGCTAAACATGTGGACATTTTATTTAAATAAGACTGTAACATCATTATACCATGTTTAAGGCAAATAAAGACTTATCTTATCTTATCTTATCTAAGACAATAGGCTCTTCATAAACTAGCGCGCTTTACCGTCAACGATTGCGTCACTGCTTGCCATCAGGCGGGATTGCGGTCAGGCATTGGTTTATAATAGCAATAATAAAAAAGATAGTGCAACAATTGTATTGTTGTTTAATTGTAATTTTAGATGCTATCCTATGTTTCCTTGTGTTATCTTATGATGGCTTATTTAAGACACAGGACTAAAAAAAGTCATGTTGTGGCAGTAATACACAAATAATAAGACATTTTTTTAAAAACATTTTATTTTAACGCAATAAAACTGTTTACATTTAGGTATGTGCTAAAAAGAATTCATTGTTTTTGTTTTCCAATAATTTTCTTCCATAAATATGAGAACCATTCTTGACTCACGCAACCCTCATTCCTCATCTTTTTCACTCAGCATGGTCTTCCCCTTCACCGTCATTGTGAGGTTGAATAATATTGCCGCTAGTTGCTAATAGTGGCTTCGTTTATAAAAATAAAATGTGTGCCTGTAAACAAGTATAATAATAGTGTAAAAAGCAGTACAAAAACTGTAGGAAGTAATGTAATATATACACAAGAATCCACTTAAATTTCTTAAATAGCAAAGGGATGTTTACAAGCATAAAGAGCAGGAAAATACACAGTTATTATCGGCTACTGCTTTAGGATTAATTTCGTCAGTTTAGATTAGTAATTATATATATATCTACCAATAAGCCCTATCCCTGCATACTCACTCACACGGAGAGTGATAAAAAGTACACGCACTCTCCCATATTCACCACTCATACTCTTACACGTCATATATCTTACCTTTTTTGGCACAAGCACACACATGTACATACATACACTCACTCCACCATAATTCACTACACCACAAACACTTCCTAAACATAATCACCAAACACTCACTCTTACTCCATACAATCTCACTCATCACCATCTCATTCTCATATTTTTAAAGTTTATAGTTTTAAAGTCACTAGGTCAAAATTCATTGCATTATATAGCATAACCTATAACTGGACACTGCCCCCTAAGATACAGGCCTAGCCTAGTTTAGGGGACAGGGATAAACCTATTGTACCTACCTATTTGTAATGCAGTTTTAATGTAATCGAAAAGTGAAAATGTATTTTTGTACCAATAAAAAAAAAAAAAAAATTACATATAAATACAGAGATAAATACCTTTTTCTGTTTACTATAATATTATTGGAGTTTATTACTTTCACCACTATTATCACAAATACAATTATTTAATTGTAAAATCATTTTATTTACATTCAAATTATCCGATGAAATTTCTGACATTTCTCTGCCAAACACAACACATAAAAATATCGTAGTTTTGACAACCTTTTTCTAAAAAATCCATTTTTTTAGTCAACTATTTTGATTATTATCTGTGCCAAACGCATAGTTTCACCTCTACTTCGTATCGCAACTAATCATCTGCTAACTATCTATTATGACTATAGAAAAGTTAAGCATTGATTAAAAGCTAATTAAATGGTTAGCTAAACAGTCGCTAATGAGTGATTAACGAGTTTTTTATGAATAAGACAGATAGTTAGTAATGAATAAATACTCCCTCCGCGGTTTAGGCAGACAAACACTCAAGTAGCAGGCGCGGCACGGGCGCGAGCAGCACGCGGATTTTTTCTGGTGGTTAGTTTTGAATAAGCCGTGATGCCTCTTGAATGAAACAACCAATTCCAATAATTCAATAAATATAGTTTAAAAAAAATTACAAATAATTTTAAAATTTAATTTATGACAATAGTATATAAACAATACTAGTATAAATGAGAAAAAAGCGTGAGGCGCTTTGTGCCATAATTTTTGCATATTAAGCGCCTCACGCTTTTTTCTTTTTAGTTAAAATTATTTTTTACTTTTTAGTTTGATACTCTTTAAAAGCATGTTTTTTTAGTTTTTAAACTATATTTATTTTCAACTTTTTAGTTCGATATTCTTTTTTTAAATAATATACGGATATCACGAACGCCTAAGTGATGCTCATTTGTTTTTACCAAACTTTTCTTGATCTCCAACAGACAGAATAGCAAGTGCTAAAATTCGTAATGATGCGTTATCCAAGTAACTAAATCTAAAACCGGGGAGCCAGTAACGATAAATTACGAAATATTATGGAACTACTGGAATCGGATAGAGTACACTTTAAGTCTTTTATTGAAGAACCACAAGGGGGCAAGTATTGTGTCAGCAGCCGCGGTATATCTAGCTCATTGACCAGGAATTGTCACTCGGGTTCTGTTTGTCTCAAACATTAAACCATGCACGACTCAGAAATTAACATTCCTACTTATCATAGGGAAACGAGTTACCGACGCTATCTGTTACCATCTGTGATAACTATTTGGAGTTGCAGCGTCACAAAGAAATGGTAAAGTTTTTCAGAATCACTTACAGTTAGATGTACGAATAAAATCATAGCATTTGCCGGAATAAAACATTTTTTTCGGCGTGGCTGAGAGTAGAACCCACGATCGCTGAATCCGAACGCTGACGTCACTGAAGACGCGCGCCTTAGACCGCTCGGAAGGTGCTGAAAACGGTGGGACATTTTACAGTAATGAGCCGCTCACTCGTAGTGCAAAGAGTTAGAGACGGACAAACAAACAAACAAGCAAGCAAACATACAAGTGAAGCTAATAAAGAGCATGTAAAAAAAAGATCTGCTGCTTCTGAAATAATCTTTGATATGACTCAATTTATTTGGATAAGGATTAATATTAAGGAACAAATAGTAGGCTCTGATTTCGACTGGCATTTTGATTAACTTTTCAAACATAAAAAAGTATTCATAATGTAGAAACTAAAGTAGCTAGATATATGGTGTCGCAGACTTTTTTGTAGGCATTTTTAAGTTCTACAATACTACATACATTATTTTGATCTATTTCATAGGGTTCAGTCAGCGTTTGCAATGTAAGCTCAAAAAATGGATTTATTTTGCGACATGTGTTAGAAACCTCAAAAATTATCAGTGTTCCTCTTATATATTATGCATGTTATATACATAAAAATCTTCCTGTTGAATCATTCTATCTATTAAAAAAAGCTCTATCAAAATGCATTTCGTAGTTTTAAAGATTGAATCATACAAAGCGACATATGCAAAGTAAAAGTGACTTTGTTTTATAATATGTAGTGATACATCATGTTTTTTACTCTTTCACGCAAAAACTACAAAGTACATACATAGTTTACAACTAGAAATAATAATAACTCTGTTTCAGGTGCTTGAACCAGCTGTCAACGTTTCGGCACAACGTCTATCGGATCAGGTACGGGTTATCCAGCGTAATCATATGCTGGATGATACTGTGCTTGATCGCCTGATAACTGAAATGCAGAGTAGCCGTGTCATCGCTCACCAGTCGCAGACTGCGGAGATACCACCGCAGCCAACAAACTATGCTGACGAGGGGAGTAATGATAGGGCTACAAATGTAAGTACCCAGTGCAATGAGGAATTAAGGAATGCTTTGGAGGCTGCGATTCGGGAATATCGTTTTATGTCGGCAGAACTAAGACCACGCCTGCCACGTTTGCCCATGCATAACAGAAATAGGGCACTGATGGCTGCTCTGGATGCGCAGTTATCAAATTATTTTGATACCTGCGAGAACCTCACTGATACTCATTCAATTCTGTACTGCGCAGCTGTAGCAGCTTGTCGTGTAGCTCATGTCAAATTTTCCAGTGACTCTAGAGCTACACGACCGAAACCAGTCGTACCAGCTTGGCAGCACAGGATTGAACGTCGTATTGGTGGGGCCAGAGTACTCATCGGTAAACTAATCTGCTTCAGGGAGGGTAATACTCGTCCTAGAGTGATGCGTTTTGTGAGGCGGGCATTCTCAGGTACAAATACCAGCCCTCAGAACTATATGGCCCGTATCACGGAGCGCATCGACTTCCTGAAGCAGAAAGTGTATGCATGGGCGAACCGTATTCGTCGATATAAACGACGAGTAGAACGGTACACCCAGAATCGCACCTTCCAGAGCAATCAAAGGTGGGTTTATAGGGACTGGGAACGACCAGAACAAGGTGTGGCTGACACATGCCTACCAGATGATGATGCCATGTGTTCATTCTGGCGCAGTATATGGTCGGTGCCTGTCAGTCACACTGAAGGTGACTGGACTCGGGATGTCGAGCGAGCCTGCGATCCAATACCTGAAATGGGGGCTATTACCATCTGCCCCCAAAATGTAGCTCGTGCAGTCCGTCCATTACCTAACTGGAAGTCTCCAGGACCGGATGGGCTGCATAACTTGTGGATAAAATGGTGTCCAAGGTCGCACGCTGGCTTGGCATCTCAATTCCAGACTGCTATAGTGTCTGGTTCGTTACCTCAGTTCCTTACTACTGGAATAAACTACCTGCTCCATAAATCAGGTAGCACCGCGGAACCCAAAAATTATAGGCCGATCACCTGTTTACCGACGGTCTATAAAGTTCTTACATCCATTTTGAAAGCCAAAATTAACAATCACATTGACAGCAACTCGATCATGTGTGTCTCTCAAAATGGATGTAGATGTGGGTCCCGCGGTACTAAGGAGCTACTCCTCATTGATATGGCCATTAGCCAACAAGTTCGTCGTTCCCGAAAGGATCTATTGACATGTTGGATAGATTATAAGAAGGCCTATGACTCAGTGCCACATACATGGCTCATGCGGGTGCTGGAGTATAAAGTGGATGCAACTCTGCACACTTTCCTGATGACGTGTATGAGGACATGGAGGACAGTCCTTCGCTATCCTGGATGTCGAAATAATCAGAGGAATAGCGAACCGATAAGGATCGAGCGAGGAATATTTCAGGGCGATAGTTTGAGTCCACTTTGGTTTTGCTTAGCATTGAATCCTCTAAGCACACTATTGGAGGATTCAGGTTTAGGCTATCGGTTGAGGAGAGGTGGTCAGGTTATATCGCACCTCCGTTTTTATGTGTTTATATAAATATTTAAAAATATAAATTATATGTATGTATGATTAAATGAATAAACGAAATAATAATAATCTTTATTCATAAAACTTACACAACATTGTAAAATCAAAGCTACAAAAATATTCTTATACAATTACATACATATCTTATTGCCTACATAACAGCTAGGTATTATGTGTGACTAAAAATATACATAAGGTCATACAGAACGTATTATTATACAGAGAATCATGTAAAATTAGCGACATGCCCGAGCTAGGTTTATTAAACCTGTGTTTCAGGCTCTCACTTTACATCACAATATATCAATAAGTCCGTAAGATTTAATTATGCAACGTTATGGACTAGGAATTCAATAAACAAAAGCTTGTACGGTATACAAGATAAATAGTTGACGTACGGTTAGAACCTTGCATTCCACATAAAGCTGGTTGGTGGGAAATCTGAAAGGACGGAAGGTTGCCACCTTTAGAATAGCTCTTTGAGCACGTTCTAGAGCAGCAGTATGGTCTTTGCAGCACCACTCCAAGAAGTAATACAGTAGGTGATAACAGATTGGCACAAAGCTAAATAAACTTGTTTTGTTAACTGGTAGTCCACTATCCTACACAGTAACTCGATATGTTTACGGAAATTGAGATTTGTGTCAATCGTAACACCCAGATATTTTATATGGTCAGCTTTAGTTAAAGTGGGACAAGTGCAAGCAGTGTCAGCATGAATACAGTTGTGTGCATATATGTGTTAGTAAGCGGAATGTTAATGTTTGTCATTGAGAATAATATGTATTTGATTTTTTCTACATTTAAACTTAGAAAATTTTGATGATGCCACTCAGACACACTATTAAAGCCGTTCTGGGCATGTTTGTATGCCTCATCTTTGGATTTAGCGGAAAACACTGGAGCAGTGTCATCGGCATAAGATAGTATTATCCCATTATGTTTATCTATACTGCAAAGGTTGTTTATATAAATTAAAAATAATGTCGGGGCCAAAATACTACCTTGCGGTATACCAAAAATACTACTTTTCATCTCAGAACTAGTGTACTGTCCTATTTTAACACATTGATAACGGTCGCTAAGATAATCAGAGAATAAAGAAAGTTGCTCTCCTGTTATACCAAGTGTTTCAAGCTTTTGCAATAATATAGAACAAGAAATAGTGTCGAAGGCCCTAACGAGGTCCAAAAAGATCTCTATAGTGTGAAAGCCATTATCTAAATTAGTACTTATACAATATGTAAAGAAAACCCTATCCGATCCGTGAAGGTATTGTTAGGAATCTATAACTGATTCTACTAATGCAGACAAAGCCGGACTAAAGTTTAAAAAAAAATCCCCCTAAAAATATAAATATTATTTTGCAAAAAGAGGTAACTTAATACATGTGCGGTAGGACACCCTTTTGCGAGGCGACGGGGGGCAGGGCACGCGACGCGTGGTCGAATCGCATAAGCGTACCGTCAAAATGGTGTTGTCACTTTTTTAAAAATTACCAAATTTCGGGGAAGTTGGAAGTAATTCGCGGGAAAAAAGATTATTTTAAAATTCATTAGTATTGTTACTATGATGATTACGTAAAATTTTATATTATATTTGGTCATGTGTTTACCTAACCTTTATTATCCTTATGGGTCGGACAGGGTTTTCTTTCCATATTCTATACTCTGTCAGCCTGTGAACTGCTTGGTTAGTTGACCTGTTGGTTCTAAGTCCATATTGGTTATTGGAAAGCAATTTGTTAGTTTCTAGATATGTTATTAGTCGACTGTTTATAATTTTTTCTAAAATTTTAGACAGTCCTGTTAGTACAGAAATGGATCTATAGTCTGTTGTTAACACATTTTTTATCTCCCGCTTTGTACACCGGTGTAACTACAGCTTTATTAAGCAATCTGGGGAATATTCCGTTTGACAAACACGACTGAAAAATATGGGTTAAAGGAGGAGCAAGAAAGTGTTTAAATCTTTTTAGTATATTATTAAACTAACGTGCCGAAAAATATTGAAGGTAAATTTTTCCTTCTTTTTTTATAATTCCTTCGTTAAGGAACGAAAAAGATTTGCCATCCCACCCAACAGCACAGTTATCTTTTAAACCGCTAATAATTCCTAAAATTTCATTGACATCAGTGTCCAATAAAACAAAAGAATTTAAAGTATTCGAAGTGTTGAACACTGTTGATGATGGCTGATGTTGAGAAATAACACTTAGGATAATTTTATCGTGATGTTCCGCTGGGATCTTCTGTTTTACTTTTCTTAAATTATCCTTGCCCCACACTAGGAATTTATCCCGTATCGTGGGTTTACAAACATCCAGATTCGGAACAACTAATTGTAGATCATACAATTATTTGTTCCGTGCGGGAATCGAACCTGCGACACGCGGCACAGCAGTCGATTGCTCAGCCACCGCACCAATCGAAACTTACGTGAAACCTCGAGGCGCAGCTAGTAAGATGTATAGCATATTAATAGTGTTTTACTGGAATTTAGTTTTCATCATTAATTTAGAAATCTTAGGATAGTCGGTATCTATTAGGTATGTATATCGACTAACTGGGCTCACAATTTCGTTTGCATTCATATCGGAAAATAATATCGAATAACGAACGAAGTTGTACTAATTCTTATCACCAATTCATTTTCAAAAATAAAAGCGAACTATTTTGCCTTTTAATATTAGGTTATCTGCTATCGTAACTCTCGTCAAAGCCGTTTAGAATAAACTGATATACCACATCATCAACCTTTTATCGTCCCACTGCTGGGCATAGGTCTCCTCTCATACAGGGAAGGATTGTGCGTAATCACCACGCTTGCTCAATGCGGGTTAGCAATTTCAGACTTAAAGACCAGGTTTCCTCAAGATGTGTTCCTTCACCTTTTAATCAGTCACTGGTGTCCAAGATATACTTATAAAGTACATATAACTTAGAAAAGTTACATTGGTACTTGCCTGACCTGGAATCGAATATTTGAGAAGCTGGTTTTAACTACTAGGCCACCACGACTTATACCACAATTTTAAATTAATATATTTTTATACTATAATAGATATCGTATTAACTTTTATATTTACTAAGAAGCTGTTATTTTCACATTGTAAGCAGACGACACTTTTATTCTATTTTGTTAGCATAATTATGTTTATGAAAATCTACACATTGTTTTTTATTTTGTTATTTATGACTCGCCCAAGTACGAGTAGGTAAATCTCCAAACATTCTTCGCAGGTATTTTATTTTTTTAAGGTAGGTAGGCAAAGCCCAGCTCAGCGATTTGTTATGAAAAGTCAAAGCAAAAACAACCCTTTATCCAGCTTTGACCGACCTGTCTTTGTAAGCAAAGTCGGTAATTGATGCTGGTCATAAGCTCTTGTGAAGTAAACTATCGGATTGGATCATAATCAAAGGCTTACGAGCCGAAGCTGGCGGGAAACCTTTCGCGCCGTTATTTGTTACAGAGAAACCTTAATACTCACATTAATGAACACCGACAAAGAATAAATAGGTACCTACTTGCAATGTGTACATAACGGCGCGTGGCTGCTTAATTACCCGACTACGGCAAAGCAAAAGGAGGGTTATGATTTTGACAGGCTATGTATGTATGTATGTATGTATGTCTGTATGTATGTATGTATGTATGTATGTATGTATGTATGTATGTATGTATGTTCATCTGTTCCCTCGTAACTTCTAAACTACTTATCAGAATTCGACAAATGACACATCATTAGAAGCGTCTTAATTGTCCGCTGGTTATAGGCTATACAGAGTTTCACAAAATCTAATGTCGCGCCCTCTAGCGGACAAAACATACAGAGTAAAAAAATAAAGTTAAGATAAATATGCGTGTTTGGTATCATTTGAAAGCGCTTTACTTGTACGTTTTGAAAATAAATATATTGCTAGCATTTGTTTGTGACTTTACCTGTATTCATGGGCTGATTGCATATAATTCACATCTTTTCGTTCATAGCTTCTTTACTACTTATTAGAATAAGACCACTCCAGTACCATTAGAAGGGCCTTGATATTCTGTTAGTTATGAGCTATAAAGCTTGTCACCAAATTTAGTATAGCGCCATCTAGCGGACAAAAAGTTCTATTTTAATATAAAATTAAAATAAATATACCGTGTTTGGTATTACGTGAAAGAGCTTCACGAGTACTTCATGCTTTTACATAATTACAAGAATGCTTTAATGATGTTAAATATGAGCGATAAGAGTAAAGCGCGGATCACGGGAACTGTGAATCGCTTTATGCAATGTAGAACAGTGTGAACATTAAAAGAATATGTAATGCACTAATGAAAACGACATAAGCTGGGAGTAACTCCACGCGGTGAAGGCGGAAACGGTTTGACAACTGGCTAAAATCCCCATAAAAATGTCCTCTGCACTATGTGCCTTCGGGTTTATGTTGTTATATGTGCGTATAGATGTAATATGTCAAGTACCTAGTTTTTAGTTTATCAGTTTAACTTTTGTTAATATTATGCGCCACAAATACACTTTAACACCAAAATAGTACAAATAATAAAAAGTAAAAAAACTAAAACCCAACTACGACAAAAAAAACGACGCTGAAAAAGTATAAAACAAGATTTTCAGAATACTAAACTGAACAAAGTTGCTAATGTAGTTGCAAGTAAATGGACACAGTAGACTCTACCAAGATGCCTTCGTTGTAAATTGACAATAATGTCATATAATACTATTCTGAAGTATGCAATATTCACTATGTAGAGATACATTTTCATGTTTGGAAAGGCGTAGTTACACGTTGTCAAGGTGCTACGGTAGGTAGGTATATGTAACGTGTGACTACGCCTTTCCAAACATGAAAATGTATCTCTACATAGTGAATATTGCATACTTCAGAATAGTATATGTGCAGTCTACTGTGTCCATTTACTTGCAACTACATTAGCAACTTTGTTCAGTTCAGTATTCTGAAAATCTTGTTTTATACTTTTTCAGCGTCGTTTTTTTGTCGTAGTTGGGTTTTAGTTTTTTTACTTTTTTTTTTAATATTGTGATGTGTTTTGCGTCACTATCAATTGTCCATAAATTACTCGACTATTTTTTGAAGTCGATTAATTGATCGGTATTCGAATAAATTATGTTTTTTTTTATTAAGAGCGTTTAACACCATGAAGCGAATGGTAACAGCGACTGGAGTTGCGTTTGATATAGCGAGTGATCGTTGGCGCAGGCATTCTTAATTCTTGGCTCAAGCTTCGTGGGTTGGTCATACTTAAACTCAGTGGCTCTTATCTGTTTAATCTGAGATTATTATTGTAATCCCTTAAGGCGGTTCCGAGGGAAAAACACAGCGCAAGCCGATTTTATGTAGTTTTTCGGAGCTATGCCAATCTTGTAGCATTCAATGCCGCCAAAACACAGGCGTGTCTTTTCACCGCCAAAAGGAACCCGTTCACCTTGGCCCCTACTTTTCGGAATGTGTCCTTGGAGTGTTCCAACCGCCTTCAGATTTTGGGAGTTGAGATTTCCTCGAACCTTAACTTTGGGCGGTTCATTGAGTCCAAGGCCAAGGTGGCTGCCAGGAAACTTGGCGTTATCGCAAAGGTCCGGCAGTACTTCACACCTGGGCAGCTTCTAATGTTATACAAAGCACAGGTCCGTTCGTGTGTGGAGTACTGCAGCCACATTTGGGCTGGTGCTGCCAAGTGTCACCTGGCCACTTTGGATTCAGTGGAGAGACGTGCAAAGAGGCTGATTGGTGACCCTGATCTAACTCGAGTTGGTCTCCAAAGCCTAGAGCACAGGCGTAGAGTAGCCAACCTTTCGGTGTTCTATAGGATGCATTTCGGGGAGTGTGCGAGGGAATTGCATGATTTAATTCCCCATCTCCGTTCCACCAGCGGACGACCCGTCGTACGGCTGGTTTCCACCCTTACGTTGTTAACACCACTACGATCCGGACGAAGCGCTTCGCCTCCTCCTTTATACCGCGTACATCGAGGGACTGGAACAATTTGCCCGCGGCGGTGTTTCCGTCGGACTACAATTTGAGTGTCTTCAAGCTAGAGTGAATAGGCTCTTAATAAACTAGTGCGCTTTACCATCAACGATTGCGTCACTGCTTACCATCAGGCAGGATTGCGGTCAAGCGCTGGTTTATAATTTATAAAAAAAAAAGGCCGTTTTTATGTAGTTTTTCGGAGCTATTTACTCTTCATCCAAAAGAAATATCAACTTATTAAAAATACATACATTTTCTCCATAATCTTGCCTCCAAAATTGTAGATTTTTTTTTTTACTAAGCATAATGTTTAAATAATTCCTTCACAACGAAACCTCTGACAAGAGAAATAATTATCAAAAACGTGCATCTCCTCGAAAAGTAAGCATTATTTAGATTGCGTTCTTACACTAATGGATAGGCAATTTCATGACGAACATTATTGTAGAAATATTTTTTAAAACGACCAAAACAAAAATTTTATTCAACAATCTGAGCGTATTCCCCATCATTTCTCTTGCCCGAGCTATTGAGATTCAGTATGCCACAAGCTCTCGAAGGGGGAACCCGTGTCGTTCGTCATCGCGCGGTCCGCTAGCATAGCGGTCGGCGCGTGAGCGAGAAAGCATCTGCTTGCTCGCTCACGCACCGCATGTCGCATAGAGTATAATCCATACTTGTATTACTAATATAATAAACCCCGCCGTAACTCTATCTGTCTGTCTGTCCGTCTGTCTGTCTGTCTGTCTGTTACGCTTTCCCGCTTAAACCTCTCAACCGATTTTGATGAAATTTGGCACAGACAATCTTTAGACCCTGAGAAAGAACACTTCAGTGATCAGTGACCCCTTTAATTCGAGCGAAGACCAGCGACCCCCGACGTGAAAGCTAGTACTATCATAAAGTGTCTCTGTTATTATTGATGTTCATTTTGGTGTTGTTTTTTTAACCGATTTCAAAAGGGAGGAGGTTATATGTTTTTTATGTTTGTTTGCGGATAACTTTACTATAATATAAATAATAGGGTATTTGACTAAAAAAAACTAATTAGTCCGTCATTCAGATTATAGAAAAATATTGGATAGGTTTATTATATACGTTTTACATTTCGTATATTTTGTTTTATCAAATTAATAAAAATTGACAAATATAATAGGCATCAAAGATCAGGAGTGATGGCTGGTGACGTCACTGGCCGCTAAAAAGTGTAGCGTGCAGTGATGTCACACGAGTTTTTAAAGCACTGTGTCGTATTCATTTTTTGTTTATATGAAAAAAGAAAAAAATATGTGTCTAGTATTTTTTGGGTAGGCCCCCGACAAGGTGGACCGACGACCTGGTGAAGGTCGCGGGAAACCGCTGGATGCGGGAGGCGCAGGACCGGTCGTCGTGGAGAACCTTGGGGGAGGCCTATATCCAGCAGTGGACGTCTTTCGGCTGAAATGATGATGATGATGATGAGTATTGTTTTGGAAATTTGACTGACGGACTAATTAGGTTTTTTTAGTCAAATACCCTATTGCATAAGTTGATAAAAAATGCTATGCAATAGCTTTACCGCGGCAGTTCCCGAGTGCCACGTGTCTTTTATTTTTTTTATTAGAAAGATTGTATCTTGAAGGTAGTCTCATATTAAGGAAATTAGGGTCTGATGATGGAAGACTAAGGAAACCTAGGAGAAATTTAAAATATCATAGGGGCGCCTAGGGCATTTCTATGTTTTTTTCATTAGGTGTTTTAACGCACTACAATTTAGTAAAGTTCGGAGTTGATGATGGAGCCGGGAGACAGCCGAGGGATCTCCTTAACGATTCACATCAGCTGCCTCGTGTTTGTGCTAAATAAATTTATATTGATAAGAACTTTACACCTAGATGAGTTTTGATTGTCATTAAAGCTCTGATGATGAAGACAAAGGCCAGTTAAGGGAACTTCTCAAAGATTTACGATAGTTACCTTGTGTTTGGACTTAATTCATTTATATTGATGAAAACTTTACACCCATATAGGTTAAAATGAACGTCTGCAATGGACCTGATAATGAAGACCATAGACAGTCGAGGGAATTCCTCAACAATTTACAACACTGTACTTTAACATAGTACAAATACTACCAACTCGTCATGCTTATGCAAAAATCAATTAAAATCAAGAGACTGAATTTAAGTTGTGTTATTTCATTGCGTTATTTCTAGAAATGCTCATACTTTCATTGTGGTCTTAAAGAAATTAAAGCAAACGAAATATGTCGTTTGCTTCCAGGCCTTTTCCAAATATGCTGCCGTCAGCGTCCAGTCTGACCGGATATTGTATTAGTCAGATGTTTATTATTTTTCTGCCAAAGGAAGCTTTGTGTAGATAATATTATAGTATTCTAGCGGCCGCCAGCGACTTCGTTCGCGTGGTTTAGTTATGCTCCGCTCCTAATGGTCGCAGCGTGATCTTATATGGCCTAAAGCCTTCCTACATTAATAAGCTATCCAACGCAAAAAGAATTTTTCAAATCGGACCAGTAGTTCCCGAGATAAGCGCGAACAAACAAACATAGAAACAAACTCTTCAGCTTTATATATTAGTATAGATGTATTTGTTTTTTTTTTATACGATAGTTTTATTTTTTATAGTTTACGTATTTGTTTTATTAAACGAGAATAATAATATAACTTCAGTCGTGCCTGAGCCCAAAAAAAAACATCATATTTTTTTTTTATGTAGGTTTCCTGTCTTTCTTTTTGGGATAAAACCCGCCACACTGTTCCCAACCCACTGCAACTCCTGAAAGCCAGAATCAACAGTGGAGACCGCCAGAAAAACGCCAAACAATGAAGCTCGACGAGTCCCGGAGAAACGTTTCAACTGTCTTGCGTCCCGTAACGAAATTAATCAGAAAAGAATAGCGGAGGAGTAAGAAAAAATATATTTTTTCCACTTCCCTCCATAATAAGCAGGAGACAGAACAGAACTAGGCCAATCGGCACAAAGGGACATTATTGCAACTGGGAGAAGCCCAGATTGCCAAGCACCACGGAATAACATTTGATCAAGTTAATGGGTCCTAAGTAGGTATTTGCTGTTTCAATTGATTCCAATAATAGGTATGGCAAAAGCGCATGAACGCACGGAAATTAGTTCTAGTTTCAACAAGGTCCGTATAATAAACAACTCCGGATGTAACTTGTACACTATCCAACATAATATTGCGTTCATTCTGCCAAAGAATACACTCCCACAAGATGTGATGTGCGGACTGTTCAAATTCACAGTTCGATGTAGAACACTGACACAAAGGCGAAGGAACAAGTTTAAAAGAATACAGTTTACTTTTAAAGTTGCCATGACCTGTGAGAAATTGGGCAACGCAGTGGTCAACCTCCAGCCATGTCTTACCCAGCCGATCGCCAACGGATGGAAAGAACAGATGGAGGTGCCGGCCCTTGATGGAATTATCCCACCTACTTTGCCATTCGGATAAGAGGTCCTCCCAGACGTCAGTCTGAGGTTTAAATAATCTAGAAATTCTATTGAGGTCGCGTTGTGTAACAAAGTTAGTGTCCATGGCCTCCCCCCTCGCGGAGTAGTACATTGAAGCACGTCGCTGTACTTCAAGATCGACTGGAAGTACACCTGCCTTCTGGCAGGTGTAGGTGTAGGTGTGTAAGGCTTCAGTACTGACTGTTCTATACGCCTTGCATAAAAATATCAATGCCAAACGTTGGCTTTGAAGCAGTTTACGTCGCGCCGCCCCTATGCTGGCCCTATCGGCCCAAACAGGTGCACCGTAGCACATACATCCTAAGTAGGTAGCTCCATATATAGTTTTTAAAGTTAGGAATGATAGACCCCAAGTTGCTTTGGATATTTTAGTTAGGGCATAAAAGTTCCTTTTAGCTTTTTTTTCCTTTTAGGTTTCCTGTCTGCAGAAATTTATTTGACCCTGATTACGTTTTCCCGTAAAATAATGATAAATTAACCTTTATTATATTATTTTTCTATCCCTTTGACCATCTGATTTAGCTAACTTTCAATCTACAAAACTAACTTCCAACCCTGAAGTTACAGTCATAATGTGACGGATATAAACTGTAGCCGACATAGGCAGCTAGCGACCTCTGTTGTCGAAGGGAGGCGACAGCTTCAATGAACGTAGTACGCACAATATTAGTAGTACCGCTTTTCGACACTGGAGGCGCTGTATTATGAATGAAGGCGGTCGCCATATTGATCTTGAGAACTGTAGTACCGCTATTGGCCGCCAGATGTGCTGGGTTTATGAATGAATCACGATTATTTGTCAATGAAAGTTGTAGTTTTGAACCCGCCTCTCGACACCTGGGGGCGGTGAGATAAATACGTTTAGAATGTTCTAGAAACTCTCATTGCCGGAAGTTAGAAAATATCGGTTTCTTCCGCCCACATACTGTGGTAACGGCCCCTTTCTGTTCCGAGACGTCGTAGAGTGCGGGTGTGTTAGTTTAGTCTCGTAAAATGTAATCGTGTTTTAGATTTTAAGACTACACCGTGTCTTTACTTGACTGAATCTAGAGATTGTATACTTTAAAACCTGTGGAAATACCGATAATAAATCTGGTAGTAGCATCCGCCTGTTTTTCATTACTATCCAGTACTTATTCTTATTTTACATTAAGAGTAGGTCCGCTTCTGTGCTCAATATTGGTCCATTCGAGCCGGATGCTCCAGTATTCTTCCTAAGATAATCGGATTCGGTCGGGTGGGGCTTCGGTGTAGTTTTACACAGAAAGTGGTAGTGGTGTGTGTGCCGTCGACATGGTGAAAACACGCGGTATGCAAGAAGCCGTCACAGGAGCCACGGATGGGGACTCCACGGAATTGGCGACAGCGGTGGGACCAGCAGACCCGCCCAACTATTCCGTCACAGAGTCGGACGAGACCCAGCCTCACAGCCCTGTGGCGACCACACCCCCACACAGACAACCACGTGGCGAGACGAAAGCCGACAGGAAGTCGTTGGCCCGAGCGAGATTGGAACTCGCTGCCGCTAGATTGGCACTCTTAGAGGCAGAATCGGCAGACGAAGAACTGCTAGAGGAGAGCTCTGCTGCGACATCGAAACGTCAGACGGAAGCCGCAGACAGACTCAGTGAACACGGCGGCCACATCAGCCCACCGCAGTCACAACTCGTGTCGCCTCACAGGGATTCACCCACTCAGCCGCGACACGACGACACGCGGAGGACGAGGGCAGACGACACGGCGCCGTTGCCACTGCAGCAACATAGCGATGAAGGGAGCCTGCTGCAAGGACTGACTCAGGCATTGTTAGAGGTAGCGCGGGGCAAACCCGCTGCCAGCAGATGCCTAAACCGACGAACGTGGAAGCATAGATGCCAAGGCAAGCAGTGTGAAGTGCAAGGCTGCGAGTATTATCATCACAGGCTACTGCACAGCGACAGAGGGCAGGGAGCACGCGCTGCAAACGACTCGGAAGAGCGTCTTCGTGTGACAGCAACCGAGCACGTAGCGTCGCGCAACGATACGGCGCCAAGCGGTGACAGCGCGCCACACGCCGTCATCAACAACACGAGCACGCCGCGCGCTTACAATCAAGTCCTGCTGAAAGTAGTACCCGTAACACTATCGGGACCAAACGGTAAAGTAGATACATTTGCTTTGTTGGACGATGGGTCGACAATAACCCTTCTTGCCGCTGACGTGGCGCAACGGATAGGCGCAAAAGGCCCAAATGATCCATTTTACATCGAGGCCGTAGCAGGCGCGCGTATTGACGCCACGAACTCGCAACGAGTCAAGGTAAATATACGAGGCAAGTACACATCTGAAGGCATAGACATCGAAGCCAGAACCATTGACAGACTTAAATTATCAGGCCAGTCGATACGGGCAAAGGACTTGATGGGTTTCGAACACCTGACACCAATAGCCGAGCAGCTAGCATACGATATGGGCGTGCCAACTGTTTTGATAGGCCAAGACAATTGGGCACTGCTGCTCGCCTCTGAGGCACGAGTAGGCACAAAGAACCAGCCGGTAGCGTCACGTACACCACTCGGCTGGATTTTACATGGCAAGACCTGGAACCTGACAAAGGTACATGCATTACCACAGAGTGGAGAACGCTTCGGTCACATAAGTACAGGTGAATCTATTGAAAAACCCATCGAATATAGAATGGAAACGGTGTTGTTTAGTGCAACCTCTTCCCCAAGCACTGCGATTTATGTTAAAAATCTCAACGCACAAGTTCATGAGGTCGACTACCCCGAAGCTGTTAACCCTATAGTACGGAATCATTATATGGATGATTTTTTACAGAGCTTCGACAACGCAGAAGAAGCAAACCAAGTGTCTACAGCAGTCGACGTTGTACATCGACGAGGAAATTTTGTGCTGCAAAAGTGGGCGTCCAACGAGCCGGCCGCTGTTGCTGGCCTCTCGACCGAGCCGGCAGAGGAGGATACTCTGCTCAACAAGGAAGAGAAAATTCTCGGTCTTATTTGGCGACACCAGGGTGACACTTTAGGATTTAACTTCAGGAAAGTAGACCCTTCTTATTTGAGCATGCGGGTCACTAAACGACAGTTATTAAAAACAACAATGTCTTTGTATGATCCGCTGGGTCTAGCCGCACCGTTTACGACACAGGCAAAGTGCCTATTGCAAGACGCTTGGCGTTTAAAAATCGGTTGGGACGAACGCCTACCTAAAAATCTAGAACGTAAATGGTGCGACTGGATAAATGCTCTGCAAATTCTGAAAGGCGTGCATATTCCACGTTGTCACCCGGGTTATAATGACTCGACTGGGTTAGAATTGCACGTTTTCGTGGACGCGAGCGAACGAGCCTATGCTGCAGCAGCATATTGGCGTTCAGTGAATGACACAGGTCATGTAGATGTGTCGCTCGCGGCAGCGAAAGGGCGCGTTGCGCCCCTTAAGGTCACATCTATACCTAGACTTGAATTACAGGCTGCCGTGCTCGGCGGGCGCCTGGCGCGCTGCGTGGAAGGAGAGCACGATCGTCGCGCCGACCGCCGAGTCTTCTGGTCCGACTCGCGCACTGTGCTGGCGTGGCTGCGCGCGGGCGCGCGCACTTTCAAGCCGTTCGTCGCACACAGAGTAGCAGAATTAGAAGAAATCACAGAACGGAACGAGTGGCGCTGGGTGCCCACCGCTCACAATGTCGCCGACGACTCAACTCGCGATACACCGACTGACTTCACGGCGAGCCACCGTTGGTACATTGGCCCTTCATTTCTCTATGACAACGAAAAGGATTGGCCACAGGAAACAGACTCACACCTCTATATCGACACGGGCGAGGAGCGTGTTGCCATCACTGCTGCTCACGGTCAGTCTATTTTAATGAAGGCGTTACCTGATGTTACGCGTTTCTCTTCCTGGCTGCGACTCATCCGGGCAACGGCCCGCATTCTTCAATTTATCGACAGACTTCGAGTTCATACCGCAGCAGCTGTCCGCAAACGCAATAAAAACATCAGCATTGAAGACCCGAACTGGATGGAGAAGCAACGGGAAGGTACGAGAAAGCGGTGCAGAGAGCAGAACCGCAACCCCCGCGTTACTCCAACGGTCTACATATCCCTTGGTACACAGTACACACGTCAGGCAAAGATTCTTTGGACACGCGCTATACAGGAAGAAAGTTTCGCAAATGAGTTACGTCACGTCACCGGCGGGAGAACGGTACCGATTGACAGTCGGTTAAAGCGACTAGCGCTGACAATCGACGAACACAAGATAATGAGAATACGCTCGCGAATCGCGGCAGCAGTCGATATATCACGCGAAACACAGTCACCAGCAGTATTAGACGGCAACCACCGTTACTGCCGCTTGTATATAGACTGGATACATCGAAAGTTACACCATAGCGGCGTGGAATGCGTCGTGAATGAGGTACGGCAACACTACTGGATTCTACGCTTGAGACCATCCGTCCGTGCAGTTATCAAGCTATGTCAACCCTGCAGGCTCCGTCGAGCTGTACCACCAGAGCCGTTGACAGGTGAATTACGCTTCAAAACCGGCGGGAGCCGCATGGACGCGGCGATTCGATTAAGGTGGGCGATTTGGTTGTCATAGTGGACCCAAACTTACCAAGAAACATATGGCCAAAGGGGAGAGTCGAACGCACGTACCCAGGCGCAGATGGTATCATAAGAGTCGTCGACGTCAAAACCAAGAGCGGTGTGATGCGCCGTCCTGTTAAACGTCTCGTCGTTATACCAGTAGAAGTTTAGTTATTGTCATGAATAATTGTTTGTCTTGTATTTGTAGACGCTAGTGTAGAGTAGAATAAGTTCTTACATTATGTGTCTCCTTGATGGCGTCGCTCCAGAATTCTGCTACAAGCAGGAGTTTGTTTTTAGTTAAAGCTGAACTAATATATAGCAGAGCAGGAATTCTGGGGTGGCTACCCTTAACTTAAATTGTTATGTTATATAGTTGCTTGAATTGTTCATTTCATTGTTAATGTCGTGTAGTATATACCAGTCACTGGTGATATTTATGTACACTGCATGTACACGGCGGGAGAAATGTGACTGATATAAACTGTAGCCGACATAGGCAGCTAGCGACCTCTGTTGTCGAAGGGAGGCGACAGCTTCAATGAACGTAGTACGCACAATATTAGTAGTACCGCTTTTCGACACTGGAGGCGCTGTATTATGAATGAAGGCGGTCGCCATATTGATCTTGAGAACTGTAGTACCGCTATTGGCCGCCAGATGTGCTGGGTTTATGAATGAATCACGATTATTTGTCAATGAAAGTTGTAGTTTAAACCCGCCTCTCGACACCTGGGGGCGGTGAGATAAATACGTTTAGAATGTTCTAGAAACTCTCATTGCCGGAAGTTAGAAAATATCGGTTTCTTCCGCCCACATACTGTGGTAACGGCCCCTTTCTGTTCCGAGACGTCGTAGAGTGCGGGTGTGTTAGTTTAGTCTCGTAAAATGTAATCGTGTTTTAGATTTTAAGACTACACCGTGTCTTACTTGACCGAATCTAGAGATTGTATACTTTAAAACCTGTGGAAATACCGATAATAAATCTGGTAGTAGCATCCGCCTGTTTTTCATTACTATCCAGTACTTATTCTTATTTTACATTAAGAGTAGGTCCGCTTCTGTGCTCAATACATAACATATTTAGTTGTAAAAGTCTAATCAATACAAATTAAGTAAGCCCAAGCACATGACATTTGCTTCCGATGTGGATTCCCTTGATTCTCTGTCATCTCCATCATCAGGTCAGGCCCAAATCTTCACGGTTTTATAGTATTATCCGATATAAATCCGAGTATCAAGTTTTCACCCGCAGCGTGCCTACAATTTTCGATAATTGGCCTAAATTTCTTAGAATTTCCATTATCGACACTGACGTGGTAACAATGAGATTACATAGGCAGCATACTCTTTCATATAAAATAAGAATGGTCAAAATCGGTTCATTAACGATAAAGTTATCAGCGAGCACACATAAATCGAATTGAGAACCACACTTTTGGGAAGTCGGTTATAAAATAAAATACGCAAAATTTTTATTATGAAGTATCGTCAACATTTGTTTCAGTCTATAATAACCAAAAGTATTTGGGCGCACCAATAAACAAAAATAAAAGTACCATGTCTGTTACTTCTGTGGTCTATGAATTTAACTTGTATTTGTAAGTACTTCGTCCGCCAGACGGCGGCGTTAGTAATATTTTGCGAAGTATTGTAGAGGTGGGGCGCGGTGAAGAGGGAGCAAATGCTCAAAGTCATTTGGTGAGGGTACGACCTTAATATTAAAGTTATCTAAGAGTCTGTACAATTAAAATAATAAGAATCGAACTTCACATTAGAGTTATTGTCCAACTTTTTCTCGAAATACCTACCGCCGACGATGGATGCTCATGCGAATGAGATGACACCTCAACTATCCGGAACATCGGTCCCGCCTTCCTGACGAAACGACTGCCGTCTGACCTCCACAACCCGAAGGCGATATCTACGCATTGCACATTAACAATTGGTCTAAACCAATTGTTGGACTTTTGAGGGCTCCAACAACCCGTAACGACTGCCATTAGATGTTCGCATTGCAACCGGGACCAACGGCTTAACGTGCTTTCCGAGGCACGATAAGGCCAGTGCAAATATTCATATTCACGCATACAAATATTTGCACTGTGCGGGGATCGAACCCGCGCCTCTTTGCGCAACGGCCGCATTCGCTACCGCTACGCCAAGGAGGCTGTCTGTGTCTGTGTGTATGTTATAGTATATATAGTGTAGTTAAATACTTTCAAAAAAAGAAATTGCTTCCACAAAACAAAGAATCTTTTTCTCTGTCATGAGAGATAATATTTTTAGGCTGCTTGAGGAACGGTGATCTTCTGAAAACGACGCCACTGCAACATTACTTAGTACAATAAATATCGACAATGTGGTAAGTACGTAACAGTAATGTGCGTCGTTTAAATTACTTAGTACAATAAATATCGGTATCATATCGTATTTAAATTTGTTATCTGTAAAGTTGCAGCTTATTAGATAGAAAATAAGCAGTTAAAAATCCATACTAATATTATACATGCGAAAGTATCTCTGTCTGTCTGTCCGGCTTTCACGCAAAAACTAGTTAACCGATTGTAATGAAAATTGGTACACAGATAGTCTAGACTCTGAGAAAGGGCATAGGCTATATTACATCCCGCTATGACCAATAGGAGCAGAACAGTGACAAAAAATGTTGCGAAAACGGGAGAAAACACGGACGTACATATTGCTTCCATTATTTTAACAGTGGCTTACTTAATATCAGCTGAAAAATAATTCAAAATGTTGCCAGTGGCCGAGGTGATTTGTTCTTTTTGGATGCTCCAGCCTTTCCTCATCAGCCTTTACTCGTCCACTGCTGGAACATAGTAGGCCTCTTTCATGGCACGCCAACAAGCTCGATCCTGAGCAGTTCTCCGCCAGCCACTACCAGCCACCTTTTTGATGTCGTCGCTCCATCTCGCCCAAGGGCGTCCCACGCTACGTTTGCCGAGACGCGGTCTCCACTCAAGGACTCGTTTACCCCAACGGTTGTCGGTCCTTCGTCGGGTATTTTCGTCGGCCATACCCCAATGTTTGAAGACCAAAATCTTCAACCAGTGCGTCCGCCGAGACGTGGACACTAACGGTCAGACTAGTCCATAAGTTTACAGTCGCTCAGCGAGCTATGGAGCGGGCTATTTTGGGCGTCTCTCTGAAGGACCGCATCAGAAATGAGGTGATCCGACAGAGGACCAGAGTTACCGACGTAGCTGGGAGGATTAGCAAGCTGAAGTGGCAATGGGCTGGTCACATATGCCAAAACCTATATTTTAATAATATTATTAGCTCAAATCCGGAAAGATAAAGGAGTTGCTGTTGCAGTTGTTGTTTCTTCGGAAATAGCTGCCACATTACTTAGCGGGGGACGAACAGCGCACTCAGTTCTAAAGTTACCATTGAACTTAGCTCATGAGGAAACGTAGGTATGTAAAAGCAGGGAGCGCGAAAGAATGTTATAGCAGTGTAATTTGATGTGATTACTAGGGGTACGCCGGCAGATAAAATAAATGCCTGTTTAAAAGCATCTGCATTATGGGTTCACGTGTAAAAGTATTGTCTTACAACGAATATGCCAGTATAACTTCACCACGATTCTCAAGCCGGGCAATATGCAGCTACTCTTCTAAAATTCGGAGAAGATCGTATGCCAACTAACAGGAACGGTATGATTACACTGAGTCTTGAGTTCTGTCAAATTGTGGATAGCTCAGATGACCTATCAAATAATGTCTATCCGGATCTTCCAACAAATATGGCCAACCGAGAATGGCTATGCGAAAGGACAATTTTGGCGCCGACTAATAAAATCATACTTCATACTAATATTATAAATGGGAAAGTGAGATTGTTTGTTTGTTTGTTCCGCTTTCACACCGAAACTACTGAAAGTTAGAAGTCCGGATGGAATAATAGGGTATTTTTTATCCCGGAAAAATTAGATATTTCCGAAGGAAATCTAAAAAGCGCGATATAACCGAACTCCACGCGGGCGAAGCCGCGGTCGGAAAGCTAGTTGTATATATTTCCCAAATCTTTTGTTATAAATCCGATGTAGTACAGATATAGAGTACAGAGTAGTATAAATCCGCAAGTGGTGTTTTTTATATGTAACTAGCTGACCCGGCCACGCGTTGCTATCGCTAATGTTTTTATATGTAACTAGCTGACCCGGCCACGCGTTGCTATCGTTAACGTTTTTATATGTAACTAGCTGACCCGGCCACGCGTTGCTATCGCTAATGCTTTTATATGTAACTAGCTGAACCGGCCACGCGTTGCTATCGCTAACGTTTTTATATGTAACTAGCTGACCCGGCCACGCGTTGCTATCACTAATGTTTTTATATGTAACTAGCTGACCCGGCCACGCGTTGCTATCGCTAACGTTTTTATATGTAACTAGCTGAGCCGGCCACGGGTTGCTATCGCTAATGTTTTTATATGTAACTAGCTGACCCGGCCACGCGTTGCTATCGCTAACGTTTTTATATGTAACTAGCTGAGCCGGCCACGCGTTGCTATCGCTAATGTTTTTATATGTAACTAGCTGAGCCGGCCACGCGTTGCTATCGCTAATGTTTTTATATGTAACTAGCTGACCCGGCCACGCGTTGCTATCGCTAACGTTTTTGCCATATTATGTACATTGTTGTAAACTATGTATTTAAGGGGAAGGGTAAAAGAACATCGTACATGGGCACCACCATGCTTTTCTACATAGATATCATTTGTAAAAAAAAATATGGCGAACTTCATGCCTGATATAGACTAATAATTTGCAATAAAATAATATAGCGATCATAAATTGAGATGTAAGATATCCTACATTTCAAGTTACAGGCTACATTAATAGCAGCCTTCGTGACTGCAGTTGCGCGTGTCGGTCGTGTTTATGAGCACAACAAGTTTACAGAATATTTTGTCAATAATATACGCAGTGACGTTTACAATAGATGATTTATTATGTACTCACAAACCTATGTCAATATAAAACATATGTCGCCAGTACTATATTTCTACATAGTTTTGTTACCATATTAACACCTCCACTTAACAAAACTAAAAATACTTTGGAATAGATAGTACACCAAGCTTTTTTCTTAAATATTTATACTTTAAAGACCCTAGACTTTTTGTAAAAATATCTGCTGGCATTTCGCTTGTTTCTAATTAATCAACTTTGATAAATTTATTTGCAACTGCCTCTCTCACAAAATGATATCTTACGTCTATATGTTTGGAAAGATCCAAACATAATATATAGACGTAAGCACAAAAGCTTATTCTGAATCCAGTATACCATAGAAGACTATGGTATACTGGATTCAGAATAAGCTTTTGTGCACTTTGACAATCATTATACAGAGTAATCGTCTCTGAATTACCTAAAATCTCAAACAATAAATTCTTTCAATAGATAGCCTCTTTGCTGGCTTCTGACATGGATATACAGTATGTTAAATAACAGAGGGCGTTCCCTTAAACTCGTTAATATATATCATTAATAGATTAAAATAAAAATATCAGCATAGAAAAATAAGCATAAAAAAATCCGAATAAAAAAAAATTATAATTGAAAATAAATTTGAAACCTCCTGTTTTAAATCAAAATAGTAGTCGTCATGTATAAATAAATTGCGACGTTGCCGTCTTTCAAGTTCGCGTGTACAGTGTGTTTCTTTTACATGTCAATTTAAAATTTTTATTGAATATTTTCATATTGGAAAAATTTTTAAAACATTTTGTTTTCGAATGGAAATATTTTTTTTAGCATGTATGTATGCTATACTATTTCGGGTTAACGGGAACGCCCTCTGTTAGTTAACATACTGTATATTCAGCTTCCGTTGATGATAGTAATACATTTCTTTGTTTCCTACATTCAAAAGAAACAACAGTACCAGATAACTTGAAACAATAACCAGAAAAAGATTTCCTATCCTTTGCATCTGAAGCCCAATCCGCATCAGCATATCCTTCTATATAGGAATCATCCTTAGTAAAAACAAGACCATAATTTTTAGTACCACTTAAATACTTTAAAATTCTTTTTAAATGCTTCCAGTGAGTATCGTCATAAGAATTATTAATTTGACTTAAATAATATACACTGTAAGCTATATCTGGTCTGGTTAAGACAGCTAAATACACTAGCTACCAATCAACTGTTTATATGGAAATTTGTTTTCACAAAAACTATTGGATTCTTTCAATCGCAAATTGATTTCCATAGGAGTTTCTGCACTTTTACAATGTGTCATGTTAAATCTTTTCAACAAGCTCTCTACATAATATATTGTTCTTGGTCAACAGTTATGACATTTTCATGCATATTAACTCTTAAGCCTAAACATTGTATTTGACCCAAATCTTTAATTTGAAATTGGCTACTCAAGTCTTGTATTAACTGACTAGTCGCCATTTTACAATTATAAAAGATAAAAAAATCATCAACAAATAGAGCTATTATACTTTATTATGCTATACTTTGATATTTCCTTCAAACTTTGTAAATAAACAAGGTTCATACTTAGATTTCATATAGCCTAATGATACCAAGTAATCATTTACTCTCTGGTACCAAGCACGTGAAGACTGTTTGAGACCATAGATGGCACGTTTAAGCTTCAACACTTTGTTATCATCACCTTTACAATCCTTAAAAAAATACAGGTTTTTGCATGTACACAGACTCATTCAAAAAACCATTTAAAAAGACTGTAGTAACATCAAGATGGCGTATATCTAAATCTAGTTTGACTGCTAAAGAAAATAACAATCTTAAAGTAGTATAACGAAGCACAGGTGAAAAAGTTTCATGATAGTCTATACCAGCTTTCTGTGAAAAACCTTTTGCTACTAGGCGAGCACGATAACGCACATTACCAACACTGTCATATTTTGTTTTAAATACCTACTTGCTTTGCACTATTGTAGAGTCACTAGGTTTATCCACAAGCTCCCAAGCATCATTCTTCTTAAACGATTCTAATTCCTGTTCCATACTTGCTTTCCAAAAATTACTTTCAGGTCCATTTAAAGAGTCCTCTAGTGTAATATCCATTATATTTTGGTCATCTAATTCTGTAACACATAAATGATTATAAGTAAGTCTATCAGGTATTTTTCTCACTCGCTTGCTTGGAACGTTCTGATTCAAGTCTAATAATGAAACTTTCGGTTCTGATGCTGTTTCAGAAAAACTATCATATGAGTCACTTGCTGAAGAAGCTTCTGGAATATATGTAATGTCATTATTTTGACATTCAAAGTCTATATACTATCTGTATTTTTACTTTCCTCTTCTTCGCGCTGTTCCTCCACTAAAACCTTGCACTCAATAGGAATATCCACTGTACTTTTTATTTTCTCCATTATAATAACATCTCTATTAAGCATGACAGAGTTATTTTCTGGGTTATAAACCCTATATCCCTTCACATTGTCTGCATAGCCAAGCAAGATAAGTTCCTTTGCCTTCATATCCCATTTTAAGCGTTTTTAACGTGACAACGTCTTATAAATTGGTTTGCTGGGTGACACTTCAAGAAACTGCGTTACGCTCCGCTCACGTTATGCGCTCACAATGAGAGCGAGTGAGAGGCACGCGTCCCTTCCACTCGGGCATGGTTAGCCCGCCTAAGAGCGAGAGAGACAGACATAAATAAAAAGTGAAAGGCACGCGTCCCTTCCACTCGAGCACAGTTAGCCCGCCTAAGAGCGAGAGATACAGAGCGAGAGAGAGAGAGTGAGAGAGATAGGCATACACACCGGTTCATGTCTTGCGCTTCTATTTCGCTTAGGCGCCTGCATACAAGTTTACACGTTGCTAGTTAATTGTAAAACAATTGTTTAGTGATAATGTGAAGGTAGTTTCTTTGTATAAATAAATGTTTTAAATTGTTACTATTATTTCATCCTTCTTCCTACTATATGAATGAATATTCACATTAAAATTATTTTACCACTCAAAGTCGTTGTCACGTAAAACTTTCGCCCGTATACCGACTTTACAGGCAACCAATATTTTTCTTTTGGTATGTGCATCATAACTTTACTACCAAAAATACGCACATTACTTAAGTCCGGTTTTTTTCCTGTCCAGACTTCATAAGGAGTCATATCTTTTAATGCAGTGACAACTGACCGATTCCTGAGATATACAGATGTATTTATGGCTTCTGCCCAAAACTTTTTAGGTAAATCAGCATCAAAAATCAAACATCTTGCCTTTTCAACTAATGATCTATTCATCCTTTCACATACACCATTTTGCTGCGGTGTGTAGGCGTTACTTTTCTGATGAATTATTCCTTGTTGTTTCAGATACCTTTCAAAGTCTTGACTGCAGAACTCACCACCATTGTCTGTTCTTAGAATTTTAATTTTCTTATCAGTCTGTTTTTCAACCATTGACTGAAAATCTTTAAAAAACTTAAACACTTCAGACTTTGTTTTCATGTTTTCACAAATAATACATAGTACCTGGATCCTCCAATGGACACATTTTCCATCCGGCCACAAACATCTGAGTGTATCAGTTCTAAAATATTCTGGGTTTTAGTCAAGCTTACCTGAAAAGGTAGTCTAGCTTGCTTTCCCTTACAACAAACAGCACACTTAGATTTGTCTATATCTGCTTTATCTGTGTACGAAATACCTTCTGCAGCTCCGTTCTTCATTTTGTTCAAGCTAGTACTGTTGATATGTCCCAATCGACGATCCTAAGTTGCACTCGATACCTTAGCTGTGGCTGCCAACAACTGTTCTGATTTCTTAGTATATAATCTGTATACACCCTCTACTAATTCTGCCTTCCCAACTAGAGTACTCTGTTGATTGTAAATATAACAAAATTTTCCTTCAAAGGTCACATTATTGCCATTCTCAATTAACTGACTCACTGCAAGCAAGTTTGTTGTCAAACTGGGTATACACAATACATCTGAAACTGATGTCATAGTCTACATCATTTACAACTGTAACAATGTTTACATCACCAGAACACAGCACTGGGACACGTGTTTTGTTTGCAACAATTATCTCCTTGGTTTCACAATCATATGATGGATTCACAACATAATCTTTTTTTCCTGTCATGTGTTTATTTGCCCCGCTATCTATGTACCAACTTTCGCAATTGAACTTTCCACTCAAGAAAATAGCATTAAAGGCGTTGGACTGTTTTCTTTTGCTGTTTACTGTATGCGGACACTGGTTTAGATAATGACCGGTTTCTTTACATCTAAAGCATTTAATTACTTTGGCAGTTTTAGACGTTGACGTTCCCTCCGTCGATTGTTTCTGGTCAAATTTATTTTTGCCCCATTTCTTATGATGTGTGTTCTTTTGAACAGCAAAAGCATTCTTCGGACTGGAACTAGTACCAACTTCTGTACACATATCCATCAACTTTATTTTTATGACGTCGGCACTTATATCAATACCCGAATGTTCTATAGCCATCAGCATAGGAGCATATTTTTCGGGTAATCCTGCTAACATTAATGCTCCAACCCATTCATCGGTAATTTTGAAACCTATCCCTTGTAGTCTTTGACTTGTTTATACAATTTCCGTTACATATTGAGTCATCGATTCACAATTGTCAAGTCGTATGTTTATGAGTTTCCGCAACAATCCAATTTTCTTGTGTAGCCGGTATCATCGAACATATTCTTTAACTTGATCCATAAATCAAAGGTTGTTGCCGTATGCTTCATATGTACATAAAGTGATGGGTCAATCGTCAACACCAACTTCGCTTTAGCTTTGGCATCTTCATTGACTTGACTTGTCGTAGGTTAAACCGGTAACTTCTCAGCGATAGCGGACGCCATGTTCTCCAACACCAACACATTTTGTACTGCAAAACACCAATCCTCATAGTTTTCACGACCCTTTAACTTTGGAATATTAGCGATATAGTTCGTCGTCATTTTTCACGAAAATAAACAGTACTACGCGTTCTTGATCTATTATAAACAATTTTTATAATTATGCAGGCCCATAACCTGTCAATAATATACGCAGTGACGTTTACAATAGATGATTTATTATGTACTCACAAACCTATGTCAATATAAAACATATGTCGCCAGTACTATATTTCTACATAGTTTTGTTACCACATTAACATCGATTTGTAATGTGGTATTTTTTCAGAATAAAATATATGATTAAATAGTGAACATAACAGAAATAAACCTAACATTCAAACTTAATTAAAATTATTAGGAAACTAAAATATTAAAGTTTCTTCAAATAATCTCTCTAAAAGAACTGGTGACAGCTTTCTAAACAAAATACATAAGTAGTGTATCTCAATGACTATCTTAACAAAGTAAATAGAATTTATTATTATTTATTATGTTTCACAAAAGTACGTCTTTAAGGTATACGGACAAGTCTTAAATCCGACAAGTCGTTATCACATTTATCTACCCGTATAATATGTATTTTATAAAAAAAGACTAGGTCCGCATCTAACAGAAAATAAGCATACCATGTAGGTATTCAGTTTCGTTATACGTTTTCCTCTTGGGCAAGCATAGACTCGGATTGGAGCAAGTAAATTCTCCTGGTAGAGTAAAAAACGGAAAAATAAATACAAAAGGTGCCCGCCAGCAAAATTACCTGGGATCACGTAACAATTTAATATCGACCTTAGCTGTGAAGGAATAAAAGTCAAACGGCAACAAATAAAATCTTGGTAGACATGTTCGTGAGCTTCATTTGGGCAAAGGGAGGTCAAACACTTAAACTCCGGAGATACAAGATTGCAGACGAGTTGAGGCAAACGAAGCAAGCTTCATGAATCGCTTTCGTGCATGCGAGGGGAAATTTTTGAGAGCTGCTACGTAATCGGCCTACTATTTTGAAAGCAGCTACATGCACTTGCGAAACCTTTTCATGGTGTTGAAATATCTATTATAATTAGGTAAGGATATCACAAAGTACTTTATGAATCTAGAAGCTGCAGATAAAATAAATTAACGTGACTTTACTACTTTTATATTTACAGAGGTCCGTTCATAATGAAGTAACTCTTCATTTTAAATAGAAAACCCTTTTGCACCATCACCGGCTTTCTATTCTTCTCGCCCGTAGAGTTAGTAATACATATACGTGCCTGCTCTGAAATAACACACACTTATATATACAGAACAAATCATCACAGGGGACCGTTTGAAAAAAGGAAAAACAGGAAACGTGTGAAAAAATAAGCCTTTTTTCCCGTCGAAAGGCGTGAACGCAACGCATCACCTATTTCTAAAGGAACGTAAATAAACGCACCTTTAAGAGTGCGTCTGAATCGACACATGTCCGTACATCCTCTGGTGAGTCAACATTCACCGGAGCCCTATTCTGAGGCAATATGGCACCACTCATTTATTCTCGAATACGGCTTTCCTCTCATGTGATGTAGACTCTTTGTGTGAGTTAAGAGGGATGAAATATAATTAGAGGTAAACGAACCGAAATTATCTCCTAATTAGTAGGTAATTGAACTAACCTTAGATTATACAGTTTACATGAGCTTAGTTATCTCCATTAAAGTAAATGAAAGAGCAATGAAATCGAATATCATATCAATCAATATATACCACAAAGTATAGTTACAACAAAAGTTAGGTGGCATGCAGAAGCTATGCTTATACGCTATATGCTTCTTACATGCCACCGATAAAATAATCTGCTGCCATGGAAGAAAACCACTTCAAAAGATAAAATAGAATGGAAAATAAGTCGGAATAATCCTTTCTATCGCTTGGTGTATTCAGAGGAACGCTTCTAACTACTACAACTCGTTGGTGCGGTGGCCTTTGCGTCGTCATCAAAGGGGTTGCAAGTGACGTTGCTACTTGTAAAGGAAACAGCTTTTGTTTTCTTTGCCCGGGACCTGAACACACGACAACTTTTAGATTTTCTTGCATAGATTAGTTCCTTTCATTTACCTTCATTTTCATTTAAAACTATCTTTAAGCTTTTTAATATAGTGCACGTTGTAATAAAGGGCACAGCTGAAATAAATGAGACAAACAACTACAAATTTGGTAGTTAATTAAATGGCACTGCTTGACAAATCAAAACGCTTAGCATACAAGAGGAGAGTTCGAGCGAGATCCGTTGTAAATCTAGATCGTAAACTAACATTAATCGTCCGGAGAACAGACTAGTTTCTTTAATTATTTCTTCGCCTATGACCCTCTGGTTTTGTCTCACAGAATCCTGCATTCAAGTAACGACACTATTAATTGTGAAATTCAATGGGGTCTTTAGTGCGTCACAAAATTGGACGAAATATTGAGGCTGGAGGAAATTGAAATCAACGTTGGTGTACCAAATTGAGGATTAAAATTGTTTCCGATACGATACTTCATAGCTGCTTGGGGTTTTCTACTGATACTGAATATAACAAAGTATCTATAATGTTACCACAGCTGGAACACAAATTCCTCACAATGAAAGGGAGTGAGTACGACACGTGAGTACAATGTGGATTTCATCAACTCGCATTGGCTCGTTTCTGGGGCATGCCGATTTCCCCACATGTCAGAAGTTTTGAAATTAAATACACTAAGCCTGAAGCCTGAGCTCGAATTCACAACCTTCATTTCACAATTTGTAAGTTGAGATCGATACCAATATAATAATACCACAAAGATGAAGTGAAATGTGTGTTGTGATATCTGACCGATATGTTCCACTAAGCCGATGTCGCAACATTCGCTTATATTCTCTTCCTGCCACCAAAACCCAGAGTAGTTAACGGAGATCATCAAAACACGCGGTAAATCAGAGCGCTCCCCAGTCTCCACGCGGGAAAGGGTGTAAGTACCTATCAAACATTGAAAGAACATGAAAAACTAAAATCAAAATAGCGTAAGACCGTGTCACTGAGAGGATTATAATAGAACCAGCAAAGTGTGAGTTGTTCGCGCTTGGAAGTATCACCGTAGCAAATGTGAATGGCTATTTAATGAATCTTAATGCTGTTACGGGCTGGGGGTATTAAAATGTTAAGGGTTGCGAAGTTTATTGGGAACGAAGGCACAGTCGATAGTGGGCGATGATAAGAGTCGAGTTGCCAGTAATGTCGATGTCGATCCTTCGTTGTCAATATTGATGAAACCATTGTACAGGCACGATCTAAAAATGCATTGCTAGGCCTACGGTATCAATCTAACAGTATTAAATAAATCACCTTAGGAATAGCAATGCGTTTTTATATCGTACCTCAGCAATGCCTAGGTCTCAAAATATAGGGCTTAAAAATTACGTAAGGCATGTCACGCGATATTGAACCTTATACCATTGACATAAGGTATATTCGTAACAATTCGATTTGTAGAACTTTACTAAAATATAGCCAATACAACGTTTGCTAGATTGGTCCCGTCACCATCCATAACAGTATCTAACACTTCGTTGCTGGCTATAGGCCTCTCCTATTGCACGCCATTTACCCAACTTGATTTTCATCCACTACCAGCTAACCTGCGAAGACCGTCGCTACAACTAGACTGACATTACGTTTACCGATTCGCTGTCTCCACTCATTCTTTGTTCCGTGAGTTCCTTTAAATCCAAAACATTTCTTCTTCTTCTTCAGCCTATAGATGTCCACTGCTGGACAAAGGCCTCCCCAAGGCTTTCCATGATGACCGATCTTGTACTGCCCGCATCCATCGGCTACCCAAAACATTTAGTATTTCAAAAGTTAATTGTACGAGTCTAGTACAAACGAAACATCTTACTTTAGCAACGCTTCTAAATACTTTTGTGGGAAACGGCTAGAGTCCTCACTTGATAGACAAAGACAATAATAAAATCTTCATCCTCCTTCATTTAACGCATCAATTTCACAATATTTTTTAGTTTGGAAACCCTGAACGAAAGAAAGAATCAACAAGAAACGTCATTAACGGACTTCAGAACAATGTAGACAGATTCAGGAAATAAAACATCCGAATGCAGTGTTCCAAGCATTCTACATAGTTACTCTAGATTGTAGTACTGCCTGGGTATATATATAATATGTGTATACCTAATACCGCTCTGCAATCACGGCTTGTGTTTATTCAAGGACCGTGGTATTTATTTGCTAAACTCTTGAGGGTACGGTTGGTAACATCGGCCTAATTTTGAAAACGAAAGCAGAATAAGCATTCGATTGCAAATCAAATTCATTCCCCGTACTCAGGTAATTGCTTTAATACAAATTTAATATTCGTAACTTTTTATTTGTCGATGTTCCTGAAAATAAAGGTCTGGTCAAAAAATGCTAAATACCTGCTTTTTTTTGAATATAAATGTTCTCCTCTTCTCATTACAAATCAACCACTCTAAGTCGACGTTTTTGTCTGAAACTATTCGGTTGAAAATCTTATCAGTGTTGTCAATCAATGATTCGCAAATCAAAATCAACCAAAATTCAAAACAACCCACAGTGGGTTATTTGATTTTAAATGTTGAATTGAAACTAAATTCTGACACTGAAGCAGAGTTAATATTTTGACTGACATTAGAAAATATTTAGGAGTAAAAATACGGTATTTAATGTCATGATCCATAGTTTTGTAGCACAAGAAATGTTCTTTACATAATTATTTTCTATTGCTACAAAACGCTTATTATCAGCCGTAATAACTTCGCAATATAGTCTTAATTCCTTGGGTACGCTTTTATCCATTCAGAGCCATCTTTGAATTACCTCGAAGACGGAAGAGAAGTCACAACAGCGATTATAAAGGTTATACTTTTACAAAGATTTGTTATAATTAAAAGTTCAACACAAAGAGAACTCGATCAATCGTTGAAATTATAATTTCGAATGAGTTCAATCGCTGTCATTTTTTCAAAAGCCCGGAACGACTGCCCCGCGACTGAATAGGAGTTTTCAATTAAAAGTGAAAACCGAATGAAAGGCTGTTGGATATGTTACAGGCGTGTTACGAACATAGTAAGTGCCCAGACGGCAACTTCCTGTTTGAAGATTCGATCTATGATTAAAATTAGACTCGGATTAGTTGAATTGTAATTAAAGTTTGGATTTTCAGTGATTTAATAATCGAATTAGTGCTTTAAATCTGCTAGATATTTCATGTCTCTTTGGTATAACGTTTTCGTTAAATAAAGCTAAAAGGTGGTACATCTTTCCCTTCCCCCATTTTCTCATAAATTTCTCTATTTTCACGTACGTTGTAGTTTTGTATAATGATTAACATATTTTATTCTGAAACGCCGAGGCGTTATAATAAATTCATCATAATCAAAAGCGTCCACATAATAATTTAGGTACTTTATCTTGCATATAACTCACTCGTATATTCGTATAAGCTGTGCACCTACGTATGTATATATTTCTTGTTGGTATGTATTTTGTGATCCAGACGACTTGGGAGCAGTATATCCTAAACTTTACCCAAAACCGGTTTGCAATATTAATGTATTGTACGTGGTAATCTTACTGATGTCGATACTGAGCCGAACAACTGAAATTATAATAACTGCCTTCCTTATACTCTGCATGAGTATTATGATATTCTGTCTGCGAGGATAAATGGATTTACGTGAGTAACTAAAAATGTATTAGTAGGAGGTTCTGGTACATATGTAGAGAGGTAAACGGGCACACTATTCGGTTTAACTACTGGGTTGAGGCGGAACTCACGTGCGCACGTTTTCGCCAAAGAAATTTACGTACATAATATCTGTAGGATGCGGTGATGAGCTCGCGGAAAAACGTCCGTAAAATTACCTTCTTAATTATGCTTTTGGATATACATATAAAGTAGATTCCTTCAGTTACCTGCCGGTATTACGGAGTCCCTGTTTACTTTATCCTACAGATATTAAATTTCAGAAATTACATATGT
Source organism: Sesamia nonagrioides (assembly GCA_017933935.1). Taxonomy (NCBI): domain Eukaryota; kingdom Metazoa; phylum Arthropoda; class Insecta; order Lepidoptera; family Noctuidae; genus Sesamia; species Sesamia nonagrioides. Next base: position 321,560 of record JADWQK010002018.1, on the reverse strand, counting down.
ATGTACGTTACCATTAAATTAATCTCTGTGTTTCTTATTCTCTGATAGATTGATCTGAAAAAAAACAATAACAAGAAAATAAATAACCTAAGCTTAACATAAGTAACGGTCCTCGCGAATACTGAGAAAGAGAAAATAATCAAATATCTTGACTTAGCACGCAGAGTTGGGTTGATTTCTGTCTCTAGAGCTAACCAGTGGTTTTTATTAACCACGTCTTATATATATTATTATACTGTTTATTTATACTTATTTTGTTTATTCTAAGAAATATTTACTGGTGTAGGACAATAGATATACTTAAAATACATAAAATTCTTTAATATTTTTCTGTTCAGTTTGTAACGTATAAAAATCCGAATAACGTGTAAACGAAATAAGTAGCGACATCTAGCGGCAAACGGTTGAATGAATTAAGAGGGGACTCTAGTGCCGAGGAATTTGGAAAATAGGTATTTGAAGAAACTATTGCCGTCGCGCTGCTCCCAACCTCTCCCGGTAAAGTGCGAAAAGGACAATTGCAGCTCAGGCTGATTTTACCTACAAAAACGTTGACCAAAAGATGTTTTGTATTCTGCTGTTTTACAATTTGGAGGAAAAGTATACCCATGCTTCTATTATTTTCTTTTTTGTCAAAAACTTACCACGTTCGTGTAATAGTCATATGAACATCACGGTAAAAATGGGTTATTTTTCGCGATTTTGAAGTATCGTATTTCTTTTATTAATTAAGTTTCGGAAAAAATCAAGTGATAGGGGCACGTATAATCATGGTATAAAATTGTAGAAAAAAAATGGTTTAAAAGCATTATCCACGAAGAAAACAGCGGAATGCGTTTGTATAGAGAAAGCAACACAAGCAAGCAAACATACAAGTGAAGCTGATAAAAAGCATGTAATGAACCCTGTTACCAAGAAAAGATCCTAAGTGAGTTTCCCAATGTACATGTTTAATTAAAACCGTAAGACGCTAAAAGTTAAATCGACATTATACGTACGTTCAATACATTTTAATTATTAATTAGATCAGTTTGGAGTTTGGTCGTGGAGAGTCTCCAGATCAATGTCCCTCTGGGGCAGCATCGTTGGTCGTGTTGGTCTTGGGTTTAACATTGCATCATCACGCTCAACTGCCGCCATCCTTCCTATACCTAAGTTTTTCAAGTCATCATCATCTCAGCGTTTATCCCGGTTGCATCCACGGCTTTCGCGTTGGAGCCCGGGGTCCGCTTTCCTGCACATTCTCCTCCATTTCGCACGATCTTTAGCATTCTGTGGTAGGAGCTAGTTGGCACGCATGTCATCTCTTACAACGTCAAGCCAACACTTCTTTGGTCTACCGTGCTTGTTCCGGCCCGGCGGAGGCGCCATGGCAAGACATTTGTTCCCCACGTAACATGCTGTATGCGTAAGACGTGGCCGTACCAGCGTAGGCGACCCTCCTGCAGTTTATCTGCAATGTCACGGACACGAAGGCTGCCCCGGATGCGAGAGTTCCTGATGCGGTCTTTCCGCGTAACTCCACACATCCACCGCAGCATATTCATCTCCGTGACACGCAGCTCCTGCTTGTGTCGCTCAAGCACAGGCCACGCCTCACTGCCATACAGGAGAACAGGTCTAATGATGATTTTATAGACCTGCCCCTTAACCTTAACCGGCATTTTGTGGTCACAAATGACACTCACGCCATTTCGCCCAAGCTGCGGAAATATGTGCCCCGACGTCGCAATCAATGTCGCCGGACGCGTGGAGCACAGACCTCAAGTATTTAAACTGGTCCGTGCACTCGACTATGTCTCCGCCTATGCGCACAAACATGGGGTCTGTCGTGTTGCTGGCCAAGTGCACGGTCTTCGCCACGCTGAGCTTATTAGGCGATACACTATACCCGGAGGAAAAAAGCACCTCAAACATCAACACTGAACTTTCCTTACAAAACCTAAGTGAAATAATTATGATGCGTCTCAAAGAAAATAATCAATCAATAATAGCTGATTTCCGGAGCATCATACAAACTGAAATAAATAAAGCTATTACGAAACTTACGGAAGATTTTGAACAGAAAACCGCTAATTTATCAAGACAAAACGAACAACGAATACAAGATATTGAAAAGATTAACACAAAGATAGAAAACCTAATTAAAGAAAACGAATAATTAAAGCAAGTAATTTCGGAAATTAAATCGGTATCTACATCCCCAAAAATTCAATGTACGGAAAGCAATTCCAAAAAAATTGTCATTTACGGCTTCACCGAGTACTACAAAGAGCCTGAAGCTAACCCACATGACCGAATCATAGAAGTGTTTCGCGATATTCTGCAGGTGAACCTAGTGGGCTATGTAGAAAATATGTATAGAATAGGTAAAAATCACACAAATTGCCGGCCACTAGTGGTGGAATTAATAAGCAAAAGAATGGCTAAATACATCAAGAACAATAGCCACTACTTCCAAGGAACAGGTTTGTCTCTGTCTGAATTTTTGGATGAAAATTTACTTAAGGAAAGAAAACAATTGCGAGACGAAATGATAAAGGCAAGGAAGAAAGGCTTGCATGCAGTAATAAGAAATAATCAAATAAATGTAGAAGGGAAAGCTACCATGCTGAGAGACGAAACACGCAGAAATCAACTGATCAACACACAAAATGTGAAAATGCTTAATTTGAATACTCCTCACGACACAAGCCACCGAGATCCAACCTGCAGAAATGAAATCACTGAAAATTATTCCTTTCGAAAACACAGACCAACTATTTAAAATTTTATTCCAAAATTTTCAAAGTCTTTATAATAAGCAACACCTACTTGAGTCCTTCATTGAAAACAACCCGATGTATAATGCAATATGTATATCTGAATCTTGGCTGTCGAAAGAAAAGCTAAGCATAGTACAATTTGATGGATACAGAATAGCAGCGTCATACTGCCGCAGCACGCGAGGAGGAGGTGGCGTCTGCATCCTCCTACAAGATCATATCGACTTCAAAGAGCGGGACGATATAACCAACATGTCCATAGAATATATTTTAGAAGTATGTGCAATAGAGCTACCCAAAGAAAACATATTATTAGTATTAATGTATTGGAATAGAAGAGAGGAAGAAATATTTATTAGACAGTTAACAGATATCGTTAATTACATAAATAATAAGTATTTTTAATTTAATATTATAATAGGCGGAGACTTTAATATAAATATCTTAGAGAGGAATGTAAAGACTAGTCAATTCCTAGATCTCATGCTAGAATATAATCTTACACAACACATAAAAACACCGACGAGAATAACACAAACCACATCCACATGTCTAGACTTGATATTCACAAACACTAACTCAAATCAAATACACACAACAGTAGAGGAACTAGGGTTTTCGGACCACAGCGGTACGACTATACACATCACCATACCAACACTACAGTTAGCTAAACCAACAACCTGGGTTGTTAAAAAAAGGTTATTTATATTTAACAAAACAAATATTCTAAAGTTTAAGTCTAAACTAAATGAACTCGATTGGAAAAAAATCTTACTTGAAAAACAAAATTTAAATCAGAACTATAAAGCATTTCACGATACATTAACAAATATCCTTGACCATTGTATACCAAAATGTAAAGTTAAACTTAAAACTAAATTTAAAAAATATTGGTTAACGAAAGGCATCAAGATTTCGTGTAAAAACAAAAGACTATTAAAAATACTTACACTTAAAACTAAGAACCCTGTCATTACAAACTATTATAAAATCTACGAAAAAATACTAAAAAAATTAGTCACTGAATCAAAAAAGATTCAATATGTAAATAAAATAAAACAATCAAACAACACGGTAAAAACGATGTGGAGTATCATAAATGAGAGAACAAATAAAAAACAAAAAAAAGAGCATAATAATATTAAATTACATATAAATAGCGAAGTTATATGCGAACCTAAACAAATAGCCAACATCTTTAATAATTTCTTTGCGGCCATTGGAGAATGCAGTACAAGTTTACCTGGTACAAAACTCGGGAATACCTCTGTACTAAATCCCACGGAGAACACGATGTTTCTTGGCCCAATAGACGCTTGGGAGGTAAACAAAATAATTAAAAACCTAAAAAATAAAAACAGCCACGGGATCGATGATATACCACCAATGCTCTTAAGACAATGCGCTAACGAACTGACCTTACCATTTTATCTGCTCCTGAATCAATCGTTTGAGGAAGGTACCTTCCCCGATTTATTAAAAAAATCTATAATTAAACCAATCCACAAAAAAAGATCTAAAACCGACCCAAACAACTATCGCCCAATAGCCTTTTGCCATCTGCGTCAAAAATCTTCGAAAAAGCTATGTGTGACCGCATTTATGCATTTTGCGAAAAATACAATATTTTTAATGAAAGCCAGAACGGCTTTCGGAAAAACCGTTCCACCACCTTAGCTGTCTATAAATTTATCCAAGAAGCCATTAACACCTTAAATAATAAAGAATACGCAATAGGAATATTACTAGATATGACCAAAGCCTACGACAAGGTACAATTTGGTATATCACTTAAAAAATTATACGGAATAGGCATACGAGGAAAGGCCCACGAATGGCTAAAATCATATTTAAAAGATAGGGAACAGTTCGTTGAAATAGAATTCTTTAACCATGCAAATAATGAAATTGAAAAAATTCGATCAAACAGAAAAGCGATTAACGCCTCAATTCCTCAAGGGAGCGTAATAGGGTGCTTACTATTTTTACTTTACATCAATGACCTACCTACGACCATAGAAGGTCCATGCGCCCTATTCGCAGACGATATATCTATTCTAGTATCATGCAAAAACAATGAAAATATAGATGAAACTCTTAACTCCATACTTACTAAAACATGCAACTGGATGACCGATCATAATCTTGAAATAAACTACCCCAAAACGAAATTAATAACTTTCCACCCTTACCAAAAAACGCTCTTAACATTAGATTTCACCTTCAACAACTCAAAATTAGAAACCGTTAATGAATTTACCTTACTCGGACTAGTTATAGACACACACGTAAACTGGAAACCAGACATACAGAAAACTCACTCAAAAATTTCAAAATTCTCTTACGCCCTCCGTGAAATAAAAAAGACTACCAATTTCGAAACAGCGCTCACCACCTACTATGCTTACGCTTATGCATGGCTTAGCTATGGTGTTACCCTTTGGGGTAACAGTACAGATGTACAAACACTTTTCATCCTGCAAAAGAAACTGATAAGAATCCTCGTAAATATAGAGCAAACAGACAGTTGCAAACCTTTCTTTCAGATACATAATATTTTAACTCTTCCCTGTATTTACATTCTAGAATCATACAAATTTGTCCGGAAACACCAAGAGCTATACTCTAAACGAGATGACAACCAGTCACGCTATCAACTCAGACGTCGTTCTAAATTAAACATGCCACGTTCACGCTTAAAAATGCACGCGACAAGTCCCTACGTTATGTCTATTAAACTGTATAATAAACTACCCGCACAAATAAAAAAAGAAGATAAAATAAATATATTTCTAAAAAAACTTAAACAATTTCTTTTATATAAGTGCTACTACTCTGTCAGCGAATACCTCAATGATAAAAATATAAATACACAAACTTAAACAGACATACACAAATTCGCACACACACACACACACACACACCCCCACACACACACACACACACACACACACGCACGCACGCACGCACGTACCCGTTAGCAAGCAACGTAGTAGAGTGTAAAAAAGTGCTTCCTCTCTCCTAGCTTCACTTATGTTGTTGTGCCCGACAGGGTCCACATGAACTAATTTTAAGATAATTACCACCTAAGAATACATGTGGAAAACAATAAAGTATTGAGTATTGAGTTTCAGACCTCCGTTCTCAAGCGAGTCCTTCCACGCATTCACTCGCCGCACCAACCGTTCCCTGTCCGCGTCCGCCAGCGCGATATCGTCAGCATACATGAGTAACCAGGGAGGCTGCTCATGTGAGTCCTTGATGCTGTCCGACAAGACGTCTAATATCACGCTGAACAGAAACGGACTAAGGACGGATCCCTGGTGGACTCCGACGGTGATGGGGAAGGGTTTAGTGTAGCCAACAGCGGTCCTGACAACGGAATCGGAATTGAGGTAGATGTCTCGAATTATGTCAACATTGGCTTCAGGACCTCAGTGCCCACCAGATCACCCCGCGAGGGACACAGTCGAAGGCCTTCTGCATAATATCTAGAAAGACCATATACAGAGGCGTATTCTTCGATCTGTATCTCTCCATGGTAATCCTTAGTGCGAAGATAGGGTCCATGGTTCCGCACCCTGGCCGAAACCCATATTGAAACTCCGAGACAGCACACTCCTGCCGGATTCGGGAGTCTATAATCCTCTCAAAGATCTTCTTGGTGTGGGACATGACTTTGATACCGCGATAGTTGCCACACTCCTGAACCGAGCCCTTGCCTTTAAAGACTGGAGTAATAATATTCAGCCTCCATTGGCTCGGGATTTTGCCGGTCAGGAGCACGCGGTTGAGAAAGTTAGTTACCATGCCCACACTGCGAGGACCCATGCCTTCCAGGCCTCAATGGGGACTCCGTCAGCTCCGACAGCTTTCCGATTCCCCATACGATGAAGAGCCGTTTGGACTTCCTCAGGCGTTATCAGAGGCACTAGTCCAAGGTTCAGAGGGAGTTCCGGTGTCTGCACCTCTTGATGCTGCTTGTTCAGCAGCTCGTGAAAGTACGAGCGCCATCTCTCCTTCACCGCGAGGTCCTCGCATAGCAGGTTGCCATTAGGGTCTTTTACACAACGGCACTTGGATATATCCTGTGCCGCTTTGACCCTGGAACGTGCCAACTTGTAAATGAGCTTTTGCCCCTCAGACGATTCCAACTTCTCGTTAAGAGGTTGCAAGTGGTCTCGTCTGGCTCTGGCTACAGCTCTTTTAGTGGCACGTTTGGCAACCTTGTATGCGTCGCGATCTTCAAGAGATCCGGTCGCTTGCCACGTTTTGAAGAGGGCTTTCTTCACCTTAGTCTCCCTCTGGACTGTGTCGTCCCACCACCAGGTTTCCTTGCCTTGCCTAAGTTTTTTAAGTGAATAAGCTTAATAAATTAGTGCGCTTTGAATTATCAACGACTGTTATAAAATGCACTGTTTTAAATAATATAAATTAAAAAATAATTCAAATTAATTGATTGCGCAACTTATCTAAAGTTTATTACGCTGTCCACGACTGGGCCCAAAATGGGCTTTGTTCGTTGCCCTACAACCTGCCCTATTCATTTTAATATATTTTATTGAAAGGATGAAATGCTGTGTGCATTTCATCTTTCGACATATGTTGCATTTCAAGCCGGGCCGAGGTATTTTTGCAATAAAGTTGCTTTCTTTTAATAGGTCCCGCCTGGGTACCTGCCCAGTCAAAGTTATATCAAGACTCATATTAAAATTGAAAATATTAACTATATTATACTTATTTACGGCTAAGGTAAGAAAAACTGAAAAGTAACGAATCGTAAACGAATTAAAATGTGCTGATCCTCAGCCTAATTTGAATAAATGACCTTTGATTTTGACACTCTTCATTATCTCCGCACCCCCAGTTAGAAACATATAAGTTCAGTATTTATCTGTGTTTAAGAGCTGTCGGTGTCGTCGAGACATTATCTCTAGACACTGGTGCCGATGCCTTTGTTCAATGAAGACACTGGTGCCGATGCCTTTGTTCAATGAAGACACTGGTGCCGATGCCTTTGTTCAATGAAGACACTGGTGCCGATGCCTTTGTTCAATGAAGACACTGGTGCCGATGCCTTTGTTCAATGAAGACACTGGTGCCGATGCCTTTGTTCAATGAAGACACTGGTGCCGATGCCTTTGTTCAATGAAGACACTGGTGCCGATGCCTTTGTTCAATGAAGACACTGGTGCCGATGCCTTTGTTCAATGAAGACACTGGTGCCGATGCCTTTGTTCAATGAAGACACTGGTGCCGATGCCTTTGTTCAATGAAGACACTGGTGCCGATGCCTTTGTTCAATGAAGACACGACTGGTGCCGATGCCTTTGTTCAATGAAGACACTGGTGCCGATGCCTTTGTTCAATGAAGACACTGGTGCCGATGCCTTTGTTCGATTCCTTTGTTCATTGAAGACACTGGTGCCGATGCCTTTGTTCAATGAAGACACTGGTGCCGATGCCTTTGTTCAATGAAGACACTGGTGCCGATGCCTTTGTTCAATGAAGACACTGGTGCCGATGCCTTTGTTCAATGAAGACACTGGTGCCGATGCCTTTGTTCAATGAAGACACTGGTGCCGATGCCTTTGTTCAATGAAGACACTGGTGCCGATGCCTTTGTTCAATGAAGACAGTGCCTTTGACAAATTCATGGAATACTGAGTCACTGTTTGTTTGATGACTCAGCTGTTTGTTCAGTCTGTACGACACAAAACACAGAAGAATTAATAATAACAAATAAATTGTTAAACAATAGAAATAAAATATTGATGTACTGCGATGAAATGGGTAAAAATATGGGTCATACACTACAACACCATTTAAATGACAAAGTAATTAATTATTGTATGCCTGAAGCATCTTACAGTCAAATTATAGAAAAAGTTTTAAGTGGTAATTACAGTCCATCCACAACCATTGTTATTTTGATTGGGAAAAGGGGAAATGCAAACAGTGTAAAAATTAAGAAATATTTTGAAAATCAAGCTTCCTTAAATGTAAATAAAATAGTTTTGTTTGCCTTTCCTTAAGGCAATGGCTTGTCACAGACCGAAAATAAAATTAGATATAGATGTAATATGACATTACAACAATTCCACTGTTCAAATCTACAGGTAGTACAACTGATCCCACGAATTTTCGGCCAATATCGATATTACCAACTTTGAGCAAAATTTTTGAAAAATTAATTTTGAAACAGTTGTTGAGGCACTTTAACTTACACAATTTATTGCACGTGAAACAATTTGGTTTTACAAAGGGTCGTTCAACTACGGATGCGGGCGTGGCGTTGCTAAAGAACATATTTGGGGCCTGGGAGGAATCGCAGGATGCTCTTGGTATTTTTTGTGATTTGTCCAAGGCCTTTGATTGCGTACATCATGATACTCTTATCAGGAAATTGTACCATTATGGTTTGAGGGACAGAGCTCTCGACCTTCTGACTTCTTATCTGAATAATCGAATTCAGAGGGTTGATGTTAATGGCAAGAGATCTGTAGGATCTGTGGTGACAGGGCTCGTTTCTAGGTCCATTCTTGTTTTTAATTATATTATATTAATAACTTACCTCATCACGTGAGGGATAATCACAACATAGTATTGTTCGCGGATGTCACTTCTCTTATTTTTAAAGTCAAGCGTCAGCTAACAAATTTTGACGAAGTTAACAATGCACTCTCTAAAGTTGTCCATTGGTTTAATGTAAATAACCTCCTTTTAAATGAAAAAAAAACTAAAGTCATTAAATTTTCTACGCCAAATGTCAGGCAGCTAAGTACCAATGTTCAACTGAATGGAGTAGAGTTGATCCCTGTCGAGTCGACAGTTTTTCTTGGATTAACCATTGACGCCAAGTTACAATGGGGTCCTCACATTGAGAAGCTATCGGGTAGACTCAGTTCTGCCGCCTTTGCTGTTATGAAAATTAGACAGATAACTGATGTGGATACAGCCAGAATTGTTTATTTTAGTTATTTTCATAGTCTTATGACTTATGGGATTCTTCTCTAGGGAACTTGTGCGGACATCAATACCATCTTTGTTTTACAGAAGAGGGCTGTCCGAGCCATTTACCACCTTGGTCCTAGAGATTCTCTTAGGGAAAAGTTCAAAGAGGTGAACATTCTGACTGTAGCTTCACAATATATATTTGAAAATCTTATGTATGTTCATAAAAATATCTGGAATTAAGAAAATAAGCGATATTCATAATATAAATGCCAGGAACAAACACAATCTTGCTGTGCATCACACTCGTCTCCACAGAGTAGGCAACTCATTCATGGGTCAATGTATACACTTTTACAACAAGCTTCCCATGGACATTCGAACCTTTGCAAAAAGGGGTATTATAAAATCACTGATTATTTAGAAGACAAAAAAGCGTAGGACTGAGCTGCTCGCTCTGTTAAGCATTGTTATTAAGCAATATGCGTAATTATAAGGTAAATTATTGTAAACATTTTCATTTTTAATGTCTGGACTTGAAAAAAGTCGATGATCCCTGAGTTTGTTTCGGCTATTTCTTCTCAGCAAAAAAATAAAATAAAAAATAAACATGACGTGTAAAAGTGATCAGTGATCCTACTTGCTTAATAAACGATTTCATTTCATTTTATTTCATTACAAACTACTTATGACATTATATAACGAAAAATTTGAATTTATTGACTCTAATGTACTTAATAGTCAAAATTATTTTATGATCAAAGATAACTATTATTTTTTGTAATTTTTTTAAAGGACAGGTAGCAGAATCGCTATCATACTATATATATATATATATATATATAAGTCAGCCAAGTGTTTGGCTAACTATACTGCTTCTATTCAGCAGTTAAGTAATACACTTATTGGTAATGAGCAGAGCTTGGAATATGTTCCAAGCTATTTAAATTACAACTTGAGACAATAGAGTCAACCTCTAGCACTATTTTAAATACCAAGTTAGACTTGTACCCATTATAAAGGGACATTGAGACAACAGAGTTAAACTCTAGCATAAATGTAAACCAAGATAATTATATTAATATCACACCCATCAAATAATTTTCAAAATAAAATGAGTAATAATAACCTTAAAATTGTTCATCAAAATATACAGGGTGTGATAAATAAACAATTAGAATTGGAGTAATTACATTGATATTGTTTGTTTTACTGAACATTGGTTAAAAGCCCATCAGTTCATGTTCAGCTTTAATAACCATCAGATTGCTAGCTCGTTTAGCAGAGTGAATATGATAAGGGGTGGCTCCCTAATAATTGTTCGTAACAATTTCAAATTTAAAGAACGGACTGATATTGTAAGCCTCTCTGTTGAGCGAGTTATTGAAATTGCTTGCATCGAGCTTGAGCGGTTCATTGTAATAAGTGTCTACAGGCCCCCATGTGCTTCCTATGATATTTTTGAGAAATATATGGAGGAAGTTTTATTAAAGACTTGTCACAGTAACAAAACAGTTGTAGTTTGTGGAGACTACAACATTAATGTTCTAGAAAAATCAGCTACAGTTAACAAATTTATCTCATTATTCACGTCTTATAACTTGTACGCAAGATTCTTTGAGCCGACTAGAATAACTGCCACGAGTGCCACCTGTTTAGACAACATCTTTACTAACTTAAGACCTTCTGGCAATTTAATTATAAATGAGTTAGACTCTGATCACTGTGGCCAGGTAGTTACTTTTACTGAGAAAAGTGAAGTCAGAGCTCAAAGAAAACTTGTGAATTTTGTTCCTATAAATGAAAATCGTTTAGGACAATTTAAAAATAATTTAATTGAAAAGCTACCGGACTTGCCTTATCACACCGTTCCGGATCATGCGTATAGTGTACATCTATTATTTCTTGTTTATGCGGTGAAGCCATATTATGGCTTTGCGTCGGTCGCCTAGTTGAAATTGAAGGAGGCTCAACAACTGGAACTATAAAGTCAGCTTTCTCATCGGCATCAAAAATAAGATTTAAAAGCAGTTAAAAAAGTACGCCAAAAGACAGATGAAGTGACTTAAATATCGTCCCCGGGACGATATTAAGCTCACGTGAGGGGACAGTATTAAAAAATTATTAAGTTTTTAGATATCATCCATTACAAAAGAGTGTTAAAGTAGGTATGTTTCACCTTGAAACTTTTACAATAGTGGAATCTAACGTTATATTTGACCAATTAAGACTAAATAGCGTTATTTAGAAAAAAGTATACCGATGGGGACGAATTTACGAACTAAACTGAGAATCCAGCCAAACAGAATGTTTCATCGGCGGAGTTGATTTGAACCGCGGTGCGCATGGCGACACACAATGAATGCTTTACCGTGATGGTAGTCGCGCATGTAATTAACCTGCATTTGCATGTAAATTTAAATCCATATCCGATAATCCTAAAGCGCATTAATTCCATGGGTATATTGGCTTTACACTTTTTACGCGGAAAATTTCACAACGTTTTAATTTGTAACAACAGGTGCAGGGAATGTCAATACGAATATGGTGCAATTTCAAATGTAGAGTATAGAGTCCCGCTTTTATTGCGAGCTGCTTGCTACTTGCATTTGAGTAGGTGAACTAAGGTGTAAACGTAAGGTTAATTGTAAATAGAACGTAAGCTTTTAGAGTGAAACTATGAAACTACCATTTTCTTTCAAGTACTCGGACATGCCTGCCGTAAATATTTTTCTTCTAATTTATTTCCGAAAAGTGAGTTTAACTGTTTCGTATTAGAAGGCAAGAAGAATAAGTGCCAATAATTATTTAGAGGTCTCGTCTCGGCTTGAAATGCAATTACTTGAGTCATTTGAACTTATTTGTTAGATACAGGAACACAACAACAACAGTAACAGCAGTATAATAATGGTTTGAGGATACAGCTCAAATACCTTTGCGCTTTTGCATGCGCAAAGGTATTTGAGTGACTGGTTTACCATCAACGATTGCGTCACTGCTTACCATCAGGCAGGCATCAGGTCAAGCGCTAGTTTATAACATGTAAAAAAAAAAACAATAGAAATGTAAGGGATCAACGTTTGTCTGAATAAATTAATTGGATTATTGTCTAATCTGCCACTTGTCTCATTGGTAACTCTAAAAAATGGGAAAAAATTGTCTGCCTATATTGGTTACGTAAGAATAGGTTACCTTCATATAAACTCAATTTAAAATGTAGAAGAACTAGTAATCATTGGCCCAACAAAGGATATTATGAAATCAGACCGTGCCGATCTGTTGATCCAGACATTTTACTCGGAAACTATATCTGGAATAGATTTTAAAATAATTTATAGGCTATTTTATAGTTTGTTTGATTTAAACGGTTTCCAGAATACATAACATAGATTGTTCCACGTATTCCCATTTAAATGTATAAAACTTAAAATTTTGGGTATTCCCAACAAAATAATTGGGATCCTAAATTATAAATATATATTCCAGTACGTATTCCGATTGCCGATGGGGCAGTAAGGTTCTGGATTGGTGGCCACGTACTGGAAGACGCAGCGTAGGGAGGCCCCCAACAAGGCGGACCGATTTCCTGGTGAAGGTCGCGGGAAGTCGATGGATGCGGGCAGCACAAGATCGGTCAGCGTGGAAAGCCTTGGGGAAGGTCTTTGTCCAGCAGTGGACATCTATACACATGTTCCCAGTGTGGGTTTCAAGCAGGTTTGTCAACAGAAAGTTCCATTTTGAAGAAAATCATACTTTTGACTATTATCTAAAAGGAAAAACGCTAATATATGAATCCTTCCTAGATCTATCAAGAGTGTTCGATTTATGGAGTACTATGGAAAAGTTAAGGCGGTACATCACACCAGGATAGCTTCTAATGGGCGTGCGAAGAGGCTGAATGGCAACCTAAATTTGGTTCAAAACGGTCTCCACAGCCTGGAGCACAGGCGGAGAGTAGCCAGCTTGTCATTGTTCTATTCTATAGGATGAATATTGGAGATTGTGCGAGGGAATTGCATGAGTTCATTCCCCCATCTCCATGATTTGATCGGAGGACCAGTCGGACTACGAGTATCCACTAGTACGTTGTGGACACCACTAGGATCCCAAGCGTTTTGCCTCTTCTTTTATACCGCGTACATAAAGGGACTGAAACAATTTGCCTGCGGCGGTCTTTCCGTTTGACTACAGTTTAAGTGTCTTCAAGGCTAGACTGAATAGGCACTTATATGATATCACTGCTTACCATCAGGCGGGAATGCGATCAAGCAATAATTTATAATTAAATTTTTAAAAAAGACGTGTGGCACTCGGGGACTGCCGCGGTAAAACTATTGCATAGCATTTTTTATCAACTTATGCAATTATAATTATTTATATATGCATTATTCTTTTTCTTCTGTTTTTTTTTCTTTGATATTACCTAATTCAAGTTACACTTTTGGAGCGTGGTGACCGACAACATCTTTTTTTTTTCTTTTATTAAATAATTGAGGATTTTGATGAAGAGATAGAAAAAGCCATGCAATAGCTTAAAAATGACGCCATTTTTGTGATCAGCGCCCCGAAAACCCATGTCACGATACCCATGTCAAAATATCATGAAATTGTTGTCGGCCATATTGGATTTCAAAAACGACGTCATTTTCATCATCTGCACCCCCGAAAACCCTTGTTACGACACCCAAGTCAAAATATCGTAAAATTTGATGTCGGCCATCTTGGATTTCAAAATTGACGTCATTTTCATGATATGTACCCCCGAAACCCCTTGTCACGACAACCATGTCGAAATATCATAAAATTGTTGTCGGCCATATTGGATTTCAAAAACGACGTCATTTTCATCATCTGCACGCCCGAAAACCCTTGTTACGACACCCAAGTCAAAATATCGTGAAATTTGATGTCGGCCATCTTGGATTTCAAAATTGACGTCATTTTCATGATATGCACCCCCGAAAACCCCTGTCATGACACCCATGTTGAAATTTTATGAAATTGTTGGTCGTGTTGGTCGCGTCGTAACGAACTATTTTGTATTTTATAATTCTACATCTTAAAGAAGACCTATTTCAGAGTGAAAATTAATCACAAGTTTAGTACATCGCGACAATCATTAACTTGTCAAATAATGTAGAACTGAGTTCGGGCCTTGGAATATTATGCATGCTCTTTTTGAAAATCTATAAATTGTTATCAAACGATGTAGTCGCACCCATACAAACACACCGTGCCGAAGTCTGGTGAACTGAAACGTTAGACGATGCACGGCTTTCAACACCACACCGATGTGTCGATCGGAGTATGGGGTGTTAGGTTATTTACGTTACGGAATTTCTGGATTCGGTCTCCACGCTCAAGGCCCGCGATAGAAGCAATGCAATAGCTTAAAAAAAATAGGTGGCCTCACCGGAAATCATTGACATCTTCTAGTACTGGTATAGTAATCAGAAAAATATTGTAAAATGGGCAAATGTGTTTTCGGATGAGGACAAACTGAACTTAGGTGTGAGGCAAGGAGAATTAACATCTCCAAGGTTTTGACTTCAAAATAGTACCTTCTACTAATAGCGTCTGATAAATAGGCATAGAGGCATATTCAAGTGCCAAGTCCTGTAAAACAATTAACTATATTGCTGACTTTTTTTTATTTATAAATTGTGCACTATGTTTGTATGTTGCTTGTATTGTATTGTTGTTATTGTGTAAAAATTGTAAATAGACCAATAAATAAAATAAAATAAAATGTTAACAGCATAAGTTATGCGAATGATGTGGTGCTGCTGAGTCCTTGAATCAATGAGTTGCGAAAACTTTTTGTATACCTATGTGAAGCTTATGCGGAGAAGCACCGTTTGAAATATAACTCTAAAAAGATTGAGTGTCTGGTTTTTGTAGGAAGTAACAACAGGCAAATAGTATGCCACCACTGTCGTTAAATGGAGAATAATTTATTGAAACGTGTTTCTCAGCTCAAGTGCACATTTCAACTGACACCTTAAATTATAACCAATCATGGTCATTAATTTTTTTGTTTTTGGTGTGGATGGGAAATCATTAGATGACCCGCTCTGGGAGCAGCGGAATTTCGTGGCAGACATCTGGGGCCCAAAACCCTCGCCCACATGGTTGGGGTGGCGAGAGGAAGCAAAACGCCGCGCCGCCGGGGCATAACTCCGCTGCTATTATCGCAACCCAGTGCTGGGCACGCCACAATAGCGGCGGTAAGCCACCTCTTTGTGGAGCAGCTAGAGAGGCGCCACGGTGTCGTCACCTTCCTCCTGATACAGGTCCTCACCGGACACGGCAGTTTCGGGAGGTTCTTGTTCCGTATGAGGCGGGAGGATACGCCAGAGTGTCAACACGTTCACAAAGAAAAACGTCGTTCCTTCCATTCAAAGAGGTGAACTTAAAGGCGTAAATAAATTAAAATTAATAATTTTCACGTCTATGGTAAGTAAGTATTCATTTCTAGGCTGTTACGCAACACAGTCTACCATGAAGAATTAATTCAATTCATTTAGTTCAATTTTTATCTAATAATATCGAAAGGCGTACAAATAATATCGAAAGGCGTACAAATAATATTGGATGAATTAGTTCGGGCGGCGATCACGGCGTTATCTTAACGAAATCCCGTGTAGCTGGCATCAACTCGCCAACGACGACATCGCGGTTGCTAGCACACTTTTTAATATCAAATTGAAAAGCTTTTATCTGTTATTAAAAGTAATCGAACGAATACGTTTTTTTTTAATTATTTCTTTAATCCTATAATTTTATATGTGGGTAAGGAAAACTTGTCGTTTTGTGTTTTACGGGTTTTCTTTTAATTTCCGCAACCTCATCCGTGACCGTCGAGTCGCACTTCGCTTTCGCTTAGTGGCGCTTTTTTTTTCGTTTTGATGGAATCGGACACATGAGTCATAGTATGATCGTTTTCACGGTGGTAGGCCACAACATCGGCCGCCGGCGTAAGTTACCACCCACCAGACAAAGTCATGCCGCCAAGCGATTCGTCGTATTCTGGCATGATGTCTGGTGAAGCCGTACGGAGGACGGGTCTGAGCAGTTGTGTTGTGATGTACAGTCAAGACCAAAAGTCGAGTTGCAATCTCACAAAACTATGGCCAAGCAATACTAGTTGTAGTTACGACCTTCTTCTATAATAAAGTTTGATACACACTCATACACTTGCTGCCCGCTTATGATTGTTAGGTACTACTTACTAATTTCAACGTCTACAGTAAGTGTTTCAATGGCCTAACGGTTTTCGCCTTGATAGGCGTTCAAGGTGGTTCGAGTTCAAATCTAATAACTTGCAAAAATATTTTTTAAATGTTTATTGGTGAGTTATGAATGCTGACAACAAAAATATCTAAAAATACCGATCTGCAACTTAAAGATGATACTTTCTTTTAAGATTTTTTCTATATTAGAGTCATTATAAAAAGATGACGGTAGACTTAAAAGAATCTGAATCACTACTTCACAAAAAATATTCCGCTACCTACAATAACTATTATTAGCTACAATAACTCAAATAATATTACTTAGCTGTTGTTGGTTGGTGAACATATAGTTACAAGTTTGTGTTATTAGTTTTATTTTTTTAATCAATATGCAGGCATATGCAGCAATATATCTCAAATATCATATGAAACCGGCTTTTGTGTAAGTTGTTTTTATTATTATTTGTGTTAAGGTGCAAACTAATCGCTTGTTAAGTGTGTAATAAAATTGTTATTGTTTTAGAGAAATACTGTAAGCCGTTGGAGGTCAAGGTCAAGAGGTTGGAGGACGAAGGTAGCTGTCGAGACAAGTGAAACGAAACGACAATATTTACCGTTGAATAAACTTTTAAATCGTGCGAAGAAGATAGGTTGCATTTGTGGTTTAAAAATAAATTGGTGAGGGTGGTGGAGTCTTATCGAGCTAAACAAAAAAAAAACTATTTATAACAAAAACAGTGTAGAAGTGTCCTACAGAGTGTTTTAAATATATACCAATAAATATCTAAATAACGGACTCTAAACCATCTTTAAAGTAATTTAGCTAAGTGACAGTAATATGTTCGGTTGGCTTAATGGCTAACAGATGTCGCCTTTTGCAATTTCAATACAAATTACTTTTGGTAAATTATAAAAACAATAATTTCGGAATTCGATAAGAAATAAGTTCGTTTACTTTTGAACTAAGAAAGCGCTTAAAGATTATAATCTCATGCCATCAAACTCTGAAAAAAGTCACTACAAGATGGCAGCATTAGTACCATGCTATACACGCAAAAAAATTATAAATGTAATAAGCACTATTATGTGTTCTAAGTATAGATTATTTTATGATTGCAATAATATTCAGGTTAAGCTTCAATCCTCTTTTCTTTAAGAAAATGAATAATTAAGCTATAACCTCTTTAATCATAATATACGTATAATATTATAATTTTCGTATCTAACGACCAAAAATGTTTTTTGTATTTTTTACCATAACAATATCATAAGTTTATCAAGGATTACTTTTATATAAAATATTACAATGCTGCCGTGTCAACGTTTGTTTCATTTGTTAGTATAAGTATATCTATACCGAATAATATATAACTTTATAATATATTGCATTATAATATGCTTATTGTTTTATTTTTATATATTTTTTATTATATTACCCCTATAGTAAACTAAAACATATAATAAAACCCTTTTTTGGGATCATTTTCATCATTCAATAAATTTTCCTATTTGTTTAAATATTCTTTGCAAACATTTTTACTTTAAAATACAAATCAATTATCATAATTTTAAATTATATGAAACAACAAAAAGAGTTGCCTATAATAAGGATCGAACCCACAATCGCTCGCTTTTGATAGCACCATTGTTAAGTGCGGCCGCTAACTCAACTTCAAATGAAGTAACGAAATTTTGCATTACTTTAAAGAAAGACGAAGACTGCGATAAAAAAATAATGCGGTAGTGTGCGTGGCAGGTTTAGCGCAGGCGACAGTAGTCTTTAAGGTGGAAATGGACTTCTACAGCTGGTAGTACGTGCCGGGTACGATGCGCGAAATGTTGTTGTGTCGAGAGTTTGGTTGTGGAGGGCCTCTAGATCAATCTCCCTCTGGCGCAGCATCGTTGGCCGTGTTGTTGGGTTTAACATTGCATCACCGCGCTCAACTGCCGTCTTCCTTCCTATTTACTTAGTTCTTTTGAGTGAGTAGGCTTAATAAACTAGAGCGCTTTACCATCAACGATTGCATCACTGCTTACTATCAGGCGACATTGCAGTCAAGCGCTAGTTTGTAATTTACATAAAAAACAAAAAAAAATCGTAAATAATAGCCTTCCTCAAGAATTGAGTTATCTATGCAAAACAAATTCTTAGAAATCTAACTGATAGTTCATAAATTAAGAGCGTTTTAATACATAAACTTTTTTCAGAACTATAATGTAAAAATGTCGGTAATCAGCTGAATCTGGTCAGACTGAAAGCTGACCCCAACATAGCTGGGAAAATGCTGGGCAGATGATAATGAGATGAAGAACTATAATTCTAGGTGTAGATAGGTAATAACTACTTAACTTAAGTGGGTAAAGATTTGATTTTATATTCCGACGGTAAGGAGCGCTTTAGGTTGATCGCTTTCTGGGGAATTCGTTTTAATTTTATAGTTTTTAAAATAGATACTGCATCGTTTACCCGTGTGAATATTAACTTAACAACTAACGGTCAGACTAGTCCACAAGTTTAAAGTCGCTCAGCGAGCTATAGAGCGGGCTATGTTGGGCGTCTCCCTAAAAGACCGCATCAGAAATGAGGTAATCCGACAGAGGACCAGAGTCACCGACATAGCTGAGAGGATTAGCAAGCTAAAGTGGCAATGGGCTATTCATGTATGCCGCAGGACCGACAACCGATGGGGTAAATGAGTCCTCGAGTGGATACCGCGTCTCGGCAAACGTAGCGTAGGACGCCCTTGGGCGAGATGGAGCGACGACATCAAGAAGGTGGCTGGTAGTGGCTGGCGGAGAACTGCTCAGGATCAAGCTTGTTTGGCTTGCCATGAAGGAGGCCTATGTCCAGCAGTGGACGACTAGAGGATGATGATGATGATGTTATCAATCACTTGAAAAACCGCATTGGAAAAACACAATGAACACAGGGTGGTGTAAGTACTATTTTCCAATACCATAAATATTCACACGGGTAAACAATGCAGTTTCTATTTTAAAAACTATAAAATTAAAACGAAATCTCCAAAAAGCGATGAAACTAAAGCGCTCCTTACCATCGGAATATAAAATCAAATCTTTATCCACTTCTGCAGTACATACGTATTAAAAAGACCTCCGTAATCGCTTTTTTATCATCCAGTGGGATATCATTCTGCATTTAGGCAATAAAACCACGGCGGCGCGCCCCCGCGCCTTATCTCCGCCGAGCAGCCACGAATATATAGATCTAAAAAAAATTGATAGCAATTTATATGTTAAACATTGGCTTGAATGAGATATTTCGCATCTTGAACGCTCCATGCATGATATATGTACTTAGAGATGAGCATTATTCAAAATTGACTTTCACTGCCTTATGATGAATGTTGTATATATTCAAAAAAACTCTCTTTTAAGTTAGAGCATGGATTTGGGTTTTAGAGTTCTGTGCCTCAAAAGGAAAACCTGAACTTATGAAAAGATCACTTCGTTATCCATCTGTTGAGACCCTTTTTCTCAGGAACGCGTAGAGTTAACAAGTTAAATTTAATATCTACCAATTACTCAAGGCTTCAGTTCCTTGAAGCAGTGAAAAAGTCAAACTTCTAAGGGAACGCAAGCAAAAATACAGGCGTTTCTGTTCAGTTTGTGCACACATATTTTTAGACTCGCATGGAATGTTGGTTCATGTTAACGTGGGTGTGTACACCACACACACGTGTTCAAATTAAATAGCCCCCATTCGCGTAACACTCTATTAGTATCAACTGCAATCATTTTGAAGTATATTACTGATGATGTTCTAAAAGTATCTCTGCTCAACAACGTAAATAACACAATGAATGTTGTTTAACTGTCAAAATGAAATCCATTGCTCCTGGTAATTTGTTACGCAATTACCCTGCTGTTTGAACTATCAAACTTCAATACCTATCTCTTCTTCAGGCTATAGAGGTCCACTGCTGGACAAAGGCCTCCCCCAAGGCTTTCGTTCCTTTGGGGGGTTTGTCATAATGCCCACGCTTGACTGCCAGGTTGGGTTCAATACCTATCATCATCATCATCTCAGCGTTTATCCCAGTCGCATCCATAACTTTTTCAGCTTTGGAGTCTGAGGTCCGCTTTACCTGTCTCACTGCCGATTTTGGCTAAACTTCGATATTTTCCGTGAAGCGACTGCCGTCTGACCTCCACAACCCGAAGGCGATATCTAAGCATTGCAGTTAGACCAATTGTTAGACTTTTGAGGGCTCCAACAACCCGTAATGACTGCCATTAGATGTTCGCATGGCAACCGGGATCAACGGCTTAACGTACTTTCCGAGGCACGACCACACCTTTGCAAATATTCATATTCATGCATACAAATATTTGCACTGTGCGGGGATCGAAACCGCGCCTCCTTGCGCAACGGCCGCGTTCGCTACCGCTACGCCACGGAGGCTGTCGGGGTTCAATACCTATAAAGTAATTAAAAGAGGGGTCGTGGCTAAAAAAACAGCTGCATGGGTACAAAGCAACACTTGCCACGGTTAGCCCGTGGATGGGTTGCCATCTTTACATACCAAGACCCCTCCATTTCTCCAAAAGTACGTTAAGCCGTTAAGTTAGTTCCGGCTGCCATTCGTGGATCTTTTTACACTCATCATGGTTCGGGGGCCCGAAAGTCGGATAACCAGTCTTACAAAAGAGTATCATCCCGTAAGTGGGTTGTGGAGGTCAGATAGTCAGTCGTTCCATGGAAAATATTGGTAAACTGTAACCGGTTTGGGTTAACCTGGCCGTTAGACGGATAACGTCGATGGAACTGTAACCCGACCCAACATAGGTGGGAAAAGGTTAGACATTATCACCATCTGATGCTGATGGTGATAATGTACCTTTATGGTACCTTCGGGCATATTTTAATCATCATCATCATCATCTCAACGTTAATCTCAGCCGCATCCGAAGCTGTTCAGCTTTGGAGTCTGGGGTCCACTTTACTAGTTTAACTGCTGTTTCTGGCTAAACTTCGATATTTTCTGTGAAGTGACTACCGTCTAACCTCCACAACCCGAAGGCGATATCGAAGCATTGCAGTTAGACCAATTGTTGGACTTTTGAGGGCTTCAATAACCCGTAACGACTGCCATTAGATGTTCGTATGGTCTTCCAGACCAACGGCTTAACGTACTTTCCAAGGCACTATTTGACCAATGCAAATAGTCATATTCATCCATACAAATATTTACACTACGCGGGGATCTAACCCTCCTCCTTGCGCAGCGGTCGCGTTCGCTACCGCTACGCCACTGTTTTACCATCAATTTATTATTCCTATGGGCATATTTAATGAGTAACAATCGTAAGTCTACCTATAATCTTACTTTCATTTTCTAACAATTTTTCCGGAATGTTTATGCTAGTGGTGTGCTGGTTACAGTTATGATTCCACCATTTTCGCACTTTATGTAAACATATTTTGCACCTGCCAAACCATCTCGTACGACATTCCTGCAGCGTGTCACGTAGGTATTCAGAAGCTGCCTCAGATATGTTCGTACCTTACCAATCTAATATGATACCATCATATTACTAAAAACTCGTCTTTTTTTGGACCAAACCAGTGCAATTATCATATTCATGCATACAAAAATTTGCACTGTGCGGGGATCGAACCCGCGAAAAATTAGACTTGATAGCAATTTAAAAATGAAAATTTTGGCCTGTATACCAAATATATCGTTGAACAGTAGAAGCGGCGCGGTCGTGGGAGCGGGTAGGGTGGCGATAAACCAGTGGCAAACTGGAAACTACTATCAAACCACGGCTCAATGGACAGCTTTCATGTTTATTTGCAATATAACTACACACTTCCATTTATGTCAGTTATACATAAGGTTAATTTACATAGCGTCTGCAAGTAATGTTCGCCTATGTAAATACTATTTAATTTTCAGTTCAGTAATCAGATCAGAATATGCATATTATTGTGCATAGACTGGTATTCTTTATTACTTATAGTTTACTTTCTTCCATTTATCGAAGTTTTGAAGAATACGATTTAAAAATAAACAGCACTTAGTTGCTGTATGCATGTATACTACTACGCTACAAAAGGCTTATCATCTTCTCTATCTTCATCTAGAACGAATACGCCTTTTCTGTAGTTGTTAAATACCCCGATGGTATTTAGGGAGGTTGACCTGTTGGTACACTAGTGAGGGTTGTAAATAAAACCACTGTATACTGATCTGATTGCTCTCGATAGCTCGATCTCTTTCACTCGATCTCTCGATCTCTCTCTCGAACAATCTCATTTATTAAAAAAAAAAACTTAACTTATATACTACACGCGGTAACGAAACCATAGCGACTTCTAAATCGACGCCAACGCCATCTATCGAGCGCGCCGACAACTTTACAATTAATTATGTCTTGAACATACCGCCCACCAAGGACATAACTGACGGAATGTCCTTTTAAACTGAACTATTCTGACACATTGCTAATGCAAGTTGAACTAAACGGTTGTATAAAATCTGTCTTATAACAATAAATACAGTACAAATTTTTATTCAACTACTGGTAAAATACATATTTTGGATGTTGGTCTTTTGATTGTTGAGGATTTCGTGCGTAACGTGACTACATGGGTAGTATTGTCATCCCCTGGATGTTTTTGTACTATTCTACCCATTAACCAACGACTTGGCGGCAAGTCGTCTTCTTTGACTAACACAATGTCTCCAATTTTTGGCTCAACAACTTGGGAAGACCATTTGTAACGATTCGTCAAAGTAACGAGATATTCGTGAGACCAACGTCTCCAAAATGACTGAAGCATTCGTTGAATAAACTGCCAGCGTGATAAATAATTAATATTCGAATCGTCGTACTTGTTATCTGGTACATTTACTAAGGGCTCTCCTATCAGAAAGTGTCCAGGCGTTAAAGGTAACGGTTCACCAGGATCATCAACTTTAATTGTACTCATAGGTCGCGAGTTCAAACACGCTTCCACTTGACTGAGGAGTGTCGTTAGTTCTTCAAATGTAAGTGTCGTTTCACCGATCACGCGTTTTAAATGGAACTTTGTGGACTTTACTCCTGCCTCCCAAAGTCCGCCAAAGTTGGGACTATGAGGAGGAATGAAATGCCACTCCGTGCCATTTGCTTCGAGATGTTCGGCTATGGACGATTGGATAGCTGTCAACTGCTTTAATTCCTTGGAAGCACCAACAAACGTGGTGCCATTGTCACTCCACAGTTTGGCACAATGACCTCGTCTTGAGACAAAACGTCTAAACGCAGCTAAAAAGGATCGAGTGCTCATGTCACTCACTGCTTCTAAATGCAAAGCACGAGTGACCATGCATACAAACAGACATATATAGCCTTTGTATGAACGGTGGCCACGACCCTTTGTTGTCCTCACATTAATTGGACCAGCATAATCAACCCCGCTATGTAAAAATGGTCGAGCTGGGGTACATCGAACAGCTGGTAGTGAACCCATTAATTGGTTTTTAGTACTAGCTCTTTGCCTGGCACATGTCACACACTTGATGACATGGTGTTTGACCACATTTCTGACACCTATAATCCAATAGGCTGTCCTCAAGTAATTTATCATCAGCTGAGGACCCCCGTGAAGGGTTTTACAGTGTGCGTCAGCTATGATTAACCGAGTTAAATGACTGGAGTGAGGCAGGATTATCGGATGTTTCATTTGCTCGCATAGCTCTGATTTCTCCAGTCTACCTCTTACTCTCATGATGCCATTATCGTCGAGATAGGGGCAAAGTGATTTTATTGAACTTGTTTTTGAGTATGTATATCCTTTGTCCTTGAGTTCCTTATATTCTGTACTAAATTGTTCTTCCTGAGTTTTCTTAATACAACATTCGAGCGCAGCGTCTAATTCTGTTTTTTGTAGATACGCTTTCCTGTATGGTTTGTTCTCCTTTAAAAATCTTCGGCAGTATGCAACAACCCTAACCAATCTTCGTAATTGAGAAAATTTATCAAAGAAGGAACAGTTTGGAATGACCGCTACATGTGCCTTTGCTGACTCTTCTAAATCTATATTGCAATCATTATTTGGCCTATTATAAATAACATTTCTTAATTTAAGAAAAGATGGTCCAGAAAACCATAAATCGTTTTCTAGCAGGGAACTGGGAATTATACCTCTGGAGGCACAGTCTGCTGGATTGTCCTTAGTGGAGACGTGAAACCATTGCGACGCTTTCATCGCAGTCAATATTTCAGACGTCCTATTGGCCACAAACGTCTTCCATTTACTTGGGTGACTGTTTATCCAGGCCAATACTACAGTGGAATCCGTATACGCTTTGACCTTCTCTGAGGAGATATTCAACACCTCAGATGTTTGCGTTAGTATCTGTGACAGCAAGACTGCACCGCAAAGCTCTAACCGCGGAATACTTATCTGCTTTACTGGTGCGACCCTGGTCTTAGCAACCAGTAACGATACACGAACATTCTTATCAGCGTCTACCATTCGCAAGTAAATCACAGCTGAGTACGCTGTTTTGGAGGCGTCACTAAAACCGTGAAGTTCCAGATAGTCGTTCGACTTGGTGCCAAGCCAACGAGGAATCCGAATCTTGGTGAGTAATACCAAATCTTCACGATATGATTCCCATTCATTCTTTAACTCATTGGTAATCTCCTCATCCCAACCAACACCTGCAAGCCACAACTTCTGGATAAATACTTTCGCTAATACCACACTCGGGGCTAACCAGCCTAATGGATCAAAAAGTCGTGCTATTACGGAAATAATAGATCTTTTAGTTACTGGGGCGGTCGTCGGCGGAGGGAGATTCACCGTGTACTGGAAGGTGTCTGCGTTGCGGTTCCAGGTAAGTCCTAGAATTTTAATAGTGCTATCTAATTTTATTTCTACTTCCTTTTCCTTGTGTTCTGGTTTCTTTGATTTTTTGTACTCTATTGCTTGTTTTGTGTCCTGTATGATTTTGTGCTTAGTTGTGTTGTCCTTATTCATGTTGTCCTTTATCGTAATTTGATCTATTTGTCCTTTTAATGTACTACTTTCTATTTCTTGTATTTTGTCTACTACTTCTTGATTATTACTGTTCCATTTTTGGAGCGTGAATCCACCCTTTCTTAATAACGCTGTCATTTGCCTGTAGATTTCCAGACCTGCTTCTATGCTATTACAACCGGTCATCAAGTCGTCCATGTAGAAGCAGTTCAGAACCATGTCGGCAGCCAGATTATAATTTTTACCTTCATCGTGGGCGATTTGATGTAGAGTTCTAACGGCTTGGTATGGTGCTGATGCCGTACCAAAGGTCACCGTCATCAGCTCGTAGTCCTTGATTTCCGTCTCAGGACTGTCTCGCCACAATATGCGCTGAAACATAGCGTCTTCTTCAAAAATCCTGACCTGGCGGTACATTTTGACAATGTCCGCTACTATTGCTATGGGATGAAGTCTCCATCTTAATACTGTGTGTCTTAAATCGGACTGCAATGTAGGTCCCACCATCAACGTGTCATTGAGTGAGACTCCATTATTGTTTTTCTCGGACGCGTTGAAGACAACACGTATCTTCGAGGTAGTTTTGTCTTCCCGGATCACAGCATGGTGAGGTAAGTATACCGCCATTTCCTTATTTTTATCATTTTTGTTTAATTCCCTCATGTGTCCTAATTGTAAATATTCTTCTATTACTTGTTTGTACTTTTCCTTTAGATCGGTATTTCTTTCTAGCCTTTTTTCTAATGACTTATATCTTTTTTCAGCGATAGCACGAGAGCCTCCACCTTTACAAGAAGGATTATCCACGCGAAAAGGTAGTCTCACTACGTACCTTCCACTGCTATCCCTTACTGTAGTTTTAGTATAAAACTCTTCACACTTCTTTTCTTCAGGTGACAGTATTTTCTTTGAAATATTTTGCTCTTCAATTTCCCAAAATTTCTTTAGTATTTCGTCTTCATTAACTTGCGCATGCATAACATTAATTTTCAGTGAACCTTTAGATGTGTCCCTACTAACTGCACCAGACAGAACCCACCCTAAGGTAGTGCTCTGGGCAATCAGCGTGCCTGCCGGACTTTTAATTATGTCTGCCTTAATAATGCAGTTGTAAGCCTCAGCGCCTAGCAAAACATCTATTTTATTAGGTGTGTTGAATCCTGGATCTGCAAGTTGCAGCGTGTTAACGTTTAACCAATCCAAAGCAGTGTCGACTCTGCACTCAGGTAAGTACGATGTAATTTTCTTTAGCACGTAAGCGTTTAGTTTAAGATTAAACTTTGGATCTATCCGAGAATGGATATTCAAATGTACCATGCATGTTGCTATGGTTGAACTATTACCACCAAGGCCTGAAATAGTTCCTTGAATAGGGATTTTTTTCAGTCTTAGTAGCTGTACTACGGCTTCTGTTACGAAACATGCCTGTGAACCCTGATCAAGTAAGGCTCGGACAGTTTGAAATTCACCAGAGCGTGACTCGGCTTTTATTAGCGCTGTAGCTAGTAAAACTTGTCTGGGCTTGGGAATATTACCTGTTGATAGGCACGAAATAATCGGACTAGTATTAGGTGAACTAACACTGTCGATAGCCGGTGATGTCGAAGGTTGATCTCTTTTGTCTGACTCCTGACCTATATGCAACAGCGAATGATGGCGCCTCTGACAAACCTTACAGGTAGTAGGTTTCCTGCATGCAGAAACAATGTGATTGCCGCCTAAACAGTTGAAACAAATTTTATGTTTGGCTACAAAATCACGCCTAACTTCAACTGCCTGCTTTGAGAACTTCTTGCAGAAACATAATTTGTGTCCTTCTGAGCAGAATTCACATTTTATTGATGAATTCGTAGCCATCATTGCTTTTGGAGTGTGAGAAAATGAACCTTTATTACTGTTGTTGCCCTGATGAACTCGTGCCTTTATTGGCTCTAAACACTCTAACGCACGAAACCGATTTTCTATAAAAGTTTGAAATTGATTGAAAGTTGGTAAGTCATTGTTGGAGTCATTGTTGCATACATAAAGCTCCCACTGTTTACGCGTTTCGTTGTCTAATTTGAAGGAAACGATGTGGATGATTATGACGTCCCATGTACTCACGTCAATTTTCAAATTACTCAACGCATTAAGACAATCGCAAGTGGTATCAAGCAAATCCTTCAAGGCTGTAGGTGATTCCGCCTGCATACGTTTTTGACCGAACAACCTCCTAAGAATACAGTTTGTTAAATATTTCTTATTGCTATAACGGTTTTGTAACTGAGTCCAGCACTGAATATAATTAGCATCAGTTATAGGAGTATGACGTATTAATTGCTCTGCTTCGCCAGAAAGATGTCCTTTTAAATAATGAAGCCTTTGTACATTATCTAAAGTATCATTTTTGTGTACTAATGATGTAAAAAGATCATGGAATGTTGTCCATTCATCATATTTTCCCGAGAATATTGGAATAGATATTTTGGGCAACTTAACAAAAGAACCACTTATTTTGTTTATGCTAGTTGAAGCATTATCGTTTTGCTGTACAGAGTTCTTAGCTAACCGAATTTTATTAAGAGCTGTTTTTATCAAACTTTTATAAATTACATACGTGTCTTCTGTCGCATCGTAGATATCAACAACTTTCTGTACTATATCTTCTGCTTTATAATGTTCATATAATTTAGTATTATTTTCTTTAAACAATGCCCAATCCTTTTCCAATAGTTCTTGCTTTGTTTCTATGTATTCTAGTGTTAATCTATCTTTATTACATTTCTTAAAATTTGTCAATCCTTTTGTGATAACATTCTGTTGATCTTTTAAAACGTTAATTAACCCTTCCATTATTATGATCAATTTATGTACTTTAAAATGTAAAAAATATGTTTTAAGTTGTTGATACTCTCAATAACTACTTTCTCAAAAAGATAGCGAAATGCTAGATTTCTGAGTGATGCAAGCCAAACTTATAAGTGAACATAACAATTGAACAAAATTTTCTAAGTTATAAATTTAATTGAACAAAATAATACAAGTCTCAAATCACTATTTAAATTTTTACAAGTTTTTAAGTTAGAAATAAAATCTGGTGGAAATCGGGCATAGGTTCCCCGTTCCTCCGTTTTCTATAAAATATTCTAAGTCCTAATACTAACATGCACACAAATTGGTTATATACTAAAAGTTTTCTAAGTTTAAAAATGTTCTTAAAATTTTACAAGTCCAAAATTACGAAATAATTTTCTAAGTCCAAACTTCTTCACTATTGCCTAAGTTAAATTTCATCTTGAAATAGAGTTCAAAATTGTTGACTCGAACTGTTTGTCCAATTCGTGGACAAGATAAATATATAAAATGTACTCACAAAATTGCACTTCACACAAACACCGTTTTCAACCTGCAAGTGGCGCCCTCTGTGGCCGCAATCTGAACTGTGCGTGATGTCACCTGTGACGTCGTGTGATGGCTGCGGCTGCGTCACCTTGCTGTCCTCCAGTGATGTGTTGAACTGAGTGGCGCCCTCTGTGGCCACCCGTTGAACTAGTCTCCGCCAACGCTGGGCGAAGCTGGTCGTGTACCTTTCAGCAGCGATCCACTGCAAGTACACGGGACGAAAACAAAAACTGTCCAAGAGACCCGGCTCGTAGGACCAATGTTAAATACCCCGATGGTATTTAGGGAGGTTGACCTGTTGGTACACTAGTGAGGGTTGTAAATAAAACCACTGTATACTGATCTGATTGCTCTCGATAGCTCGATCTCTTTCACTCGATCTCTCGATCTCTCTCTCGAACAATCTCATTTATTAAAAAAAAAAACTTAACTTATATACTACACGCGGTAACGAAACCATAGCGACTTCTAAATCGACGCCAACGCCATCTATCGAGCGCGCCGACAACTTTACAATTAATTATGTCTTGAACAGTAGTAAACATTTATAAAATACTAGCTTTCCGCCCGCGGCTTCGCCCGCGTGGAATCCGGTTATAACGCGCTTTTTAGATTTCCCTCGGGAATATCAAATTTTTCAATAAAAGGTAGCCTATGTTCTTTCTCAGGGTCTAAAGATTTTCTGTGCCAAATTTCATCAAAATCGGTTGAGAGGTTTGAGCAGGAAAGCGTAACAGACAGGCAGACAGAAATAGTTACTTTCGCATTTATAATACACTAGCTTTCCGCCCGCGGCTTCGCCAGCGTGGAGTTCGGTTATATCGCGCTTTTTAGATTTCCCTCGGGAACAGCAAATTTTTCCGGGATAAAAGCTAGCCTATGTCCTTTCTCGGGGTCTAAAGATTGTCTGTGCCAAATTTCATCAAAATCGGTTAAGAGGTTTAAGCGGGAAAGCGTAACAGACAGACAGACAGACAGAGTTACTTTGGATTCATGCACGCATACAGACTTGGCTAGCTATATTTAATGAATACATACTATATTACTAGCTTTCCGCCCGCGTGCAGTTCGGTTATATCGCGCTTTTTAGATTTCCCTCGGGAACATCAAATTTTTCCGGGATAAAAGGTAGCCTATGTTCTTTCTCAGGGTCTAAAGATTGTCTGTGCCAAATTTCATCAAAATCGATTGAGAGGTTTAAGCGGGAAAGCGTAACAGACAGACAGACAGATTTACTTTCGCATTTATAATATTAGTATGGATGCACTTTTTGAACACAGGATTTCAATTTAGGCTCGAAGTCAAATAGTAGACGTAATAGTAAGTCAGGTGGTATCATGTGTTTATGTAATATAAGTCCATCTTATAATTATAAAGATCGAAACGGTGACGGATTTTTCTCGGTAGTAGTCCATCGGTAGCCGGCAGAAGTTACCACCCACCAGAAAAAGTCTTGCCGCCAAACGATTCGTCGTTTTCCGGTTTGATGTCTGATGAAGCTATGTGAAAGGCGGGACTGAGCAGTTGTGTTGCAATGTGTGCCGGGTGTTGTTGTGTCAGGAGTTTGATCGTGGAAGGTCTCCAGATCAATTTGTCTCTGGCGCAGCATAGTTGGTCGTGTTGTTGGGTTTAACATTGCATCACCTCGCTCAAGTACCGTCTTCCTTCCTATTCACTCAGTTTTTTTTTTAGTGAATAGGCTCTTAATATACTAGCGCGCTTGACCATCAATGGTTGCATCGCTGCTTACCAACAGGCGGAGTTGCGGTCAAGCACTTGTTTATAATTTTAAAATAACCAATTTTCAAATATGTAAATTCCATTCTGAGATATACGACTGATATCTCAGAATGGAATTTACATATTTGCAAATTGGTTATTTTATTGTTAAATTTCTTGACCATCAATTTGCAATGCAACCGCGACGGTGACATTTCGCATTTGTTTGTGGGCCAATGCGTTATGTAAAGGTAAAACAATCGTACGCGGATTACAAAACCGTTTGTTTATAATTATAAACAAGTGCTTGACCTCAACTCCGCCAAATTATTGTCAAGAAATTTAGCAATAAAATAACCAATTACTAAATATGTAAATTCCATTCTGAGATATCAGTCGTATGTCACCTTTGATAACTGTCACTTTCATTCGAACTGTTGGGAATTAAGTTTTCAAATTAAAGGAGTTAAAATTCCATAGTAAACCATGGGGTGCTTCACATTTTTATGCTTTATCTGTAACTATGGAAATTTCTTAGAAAAATTGGTCGACAACTAACTGTTAGCGAGTCCGTGTATAGCAAGCGACTACACGTGTCATGTCAGCCACTGCTATAACTTACTGTTAGGGAGTCCGTGTATAGCCAGCGACTACACGTGTCATGTCAGCCACTGCTATAACTTACTGTTAGGGAGTCCGTGTATAGCCAGCGACTATACGTGTCATGTCAGCCACTGCTATAACTTACTGTTAGGGAATCGGTGTATAGCCAGTGACTACACGTGTCATGTCAGCCACTGCTATAACTTACTGTTAGGGAATCCGTGTATAGCCAGCGACTACACGTGTCATGTCAGGCACTGCTATAACTTACTGTTAGGGAATCCGTGTATAGCCAGCGACTACACGTATCATGTCAGCCACTGCTATAACTTACTGTTAGGGAGTCCGTGTATAGCCAGCGACTACACGTGTCATGTCAGCCACTGCTATAACTTACTGTTAGGGAATCCGTGTATAGCCAGCGACTACACGTGTCATGTCAGCCACTGTTATAACTTACTGTTAGCGAGTCCGTGTATAGGGAATCCGTGTATAGCCAGCGACTACACGTGTCATGTCAGCCACTGCTATAACTTACTGTTAGGGAATCCGTGTATAGCCAGCGACTACACGTGTCATGTCAGCCACTGTTATAACTTACTGTTAGCGAGTCCGTGTATAGCCAGCGACTACACGTGTCATGTCAGCCACTGTTATAACTTACTGTTAGCGAGTCCGTGTATAGCCAGCGACTACACGTGTCATGTCAGCCACTGTTATAACTTACTGTTAGCGAGTCCGTGTATAGCCAGCGACTACACGTGTCATGTCAGCCACTGTTATAACTTACTGTTAGCGAGTCCGTGTATAGCCAGCGACTACACGTGTCATGTCAGCCACTGTTATAACTTACTGTTAGCGAGTCCGTGTATAGCCAGATTACGTAACACACTATCAGTAGCAAGGACTTTCAATTTGACAGTTCAGCAACATTCATTGCCTTATTTTTACTATTAAGAAATGTTTGAACATATGCAGTAATGGATTAGTAGTATCCTTCTCAATGATTCAGATTGATATTCATACTGTGTTACGATATTAGGGTGCCGGTGTGTGGTTGCACATGGGCTAATGCAGTCGAGTCGCTTTTTTTGACGTGTCAAACTCCCAGGAAGTACGCAGTTTGAGGCTGCTACAAATCTCAATGCCTTATTAGCCTTTATAACGAGTCACTCACCCATACCCCACACTATGGGTGTGTGACTCGTTGAATTTCAAATTTAATATACAACTTTTCATCCTATTTTACATGTAAACAAATGTTTAAGGAGATTGTTGAACTACTAAATTACCCCCCGAACTATTTAGGTAGGTGAAGTGATTGCTGAACTACTAAATTACCCCCCGAACTATTTAGGTAGGTGAAGTGAATGAGTAGTCGAGTTACAAGAGACAGACATTGGATCAAGTAGGTTCTATTCCACCTAGAACTTACCTAAGTATAATGCTCGAATCATGGCCGAAATAATAACACGCTACGCTATAATGCTTTATAAGCCCTCCCGACCAGGACACGGCGGTGCTTCGTCCAAGCCGGGCAGACCTCCACGTCCTCGGGACGATTCCCATAGTGGTGATGCCCTGGTCATTATTCAGCCTTAATATAGTAGGTACTTATTTCTGGGAGTCAAATAACAATTATGAAATTGAATGAAAATCACGTAATTGAGAAAATGTTCGTTAAGTCAAACAAATCGATTTAAAGTTCCCTAAGAGAATTAAAATGGTCTTTACTCAGTCTTCGAATGGAAAAGTGGTTCAAGTTATCGATGTTAATCTCCTTAATTGAGTTTTAATTTCTTGTTTACACAACCTTTTCGCGGAAAGAAAAAAAACTGCTTACGTAGAAGAACTGTATCTACAATTTACTTTATGATCTAAAATCGTGAGTAATATTATTGAGTTCAAACAAAAGTGCTGTAGTAAAATGACGTTAAAATTTTCCCAAATTCGACATTTCTAAGGATTTTTTTTCGGTTTTTGATTCCATTAATACAACAATTTTAGTTTTATTAAATAAATGTAATTTGACAACGGAATATCAAAAGATATTTCTCGAGTCAATTCATCCCAATTGTATTAGAAACACATCTGAATTGCGGTACCTTCTTTCTAAAAGGTTCATTTTTCCAGACAATATAGGTGAGCCAACACAAAATAACGCCCCAGCGGACCCTTTTACCTTGTCTGGCAGATTTATCTGGCATGCCAGTCAATATAAAGCGGCCGTATTATTCGTCTCGACTGACACGCGCCCCTGCAAACTCCACCCTCAAATACTACTTAACCTTGACCAAAAAAAAGCCTGAAGGTTACTGCTCGATTAATCACATGTGGCTATTTATTTGAAGGGCAGTATATATATACGAAGGAATGGTTTGTAGTTTTGCAAGATTCCTTACAGTCATTCTTAAGTACGTACAAATGTTATTTCAAATCAAATCAAATCAAATGGTATTGTTATGTAGTGTCTGCTTGGGCTTATACCCCTATATTCACTAGGGTTACTTAAAGTTGGTTACGTATGAACGTCTCTATAACATACATTTTTGGTATTTGAACTCTTACTTACAAAATCTGTAGTAATATTAAATAGGAAAGTGAGTTTGTTTGTTACGCTTTCCGCTGTAACTACTGAACCGATTGCTTCGAAATTCTGCAGACGTAAAGTTAGAAGTCCGGATTAAATAATAAGGTACCTACCTACTTTTTATCAGGGAAAAAATTGATATTCCTGAGGGAAATATACAAAGCGCAATATAACCGAATACCACGCAGGCGAATCCGGGAGCGGAAAGATTTATAAATAAACTCCTTTGTGTGCAAATAAAAAAATATATATGTCGCAGACAGCGACTGCAGAGCGGTAGGGTCGACAGCATCTTAGTGTAGTGGTATGGGTTCCATTACGTAGGTGAGTTTTGAATTAAAGCACGACGTGTAGATATACCCTCCAGTCTTGACAATCACAATTTAAATAGGCAAACCGACAGTTTCGGTTCGGAGAAGTGCCTTGGTCCGCGTCTCGATGCAAAGTGCCCGTTCGACGAACCCCACTTTCCAAAGCGACTCTGTCCATGTGCCGCTATCACAAAATAACGTCACAAGCGTTTGCCGCCTACTACATAAATCAAATCAGCAACTTCTATTAAAATTATAACGACGATCTCCGACATATATTTATTTCAGCTTAAGTAAAATTTAAAATTTTAACAATAAAAAAGGACTGCTGGATAATTATGTGCACACTGATATTAGCAATTGTTTTCGGATAGATAGGTCAATAGCAATCACTGTGTTGTTAAGGTGGTTTAGCAGACATTTTTTCGTAGTTATAAAACAATGGATTAGCAATAAATACCCTTCAGAATTATTCAGTTACGCAATCAGAGTAATACGTAGCGGCGCCGTTTAATACCCGTGCACTAACATAGGAATAATAAACTGGTGGTAAAACAGTCCAGTAGCGGTAGCGGACGCGGCCGCTACGCAAGGAGGCGCGGTTTAGATCCCCGCGCAGTGCAAATATTCATATACATGAATATGAATATTTGAATTTTATGAATATTTGGTCTGGTCGTGCCTCGGAAAGCACGTTAAGCTCCCGGTTGTCATACGAACATCTAATGGCAGTCGTTACGGGTTGTTTGGTGCTCTCAAAAGTCCAACAATTGGTCAAACTGCAATGCTTCGATATCGGTTGTGGACGTCAGACAGCAGTCGGTTCACGGAACATATCGAAGTATCGAAGTTTAGCCAAAATCAGCAGTTAGACTGGTAAAGTCCAGCTTTACTAGAGAGAGAAGGTAGAGAGTCTGGGGTCCGATTCCAAAGCTGAAAGGGCTTCGGGTGCGCCTGGGACTAACGCTGAGATGGTGATGATGACTAGAATAGGAATAATAATAAGAGATAATAATCATCGACAGCTCCACAGCTTGAATGTTGGCACTTTGTCTTAATGGCTTTGGTAGGACAAAGCTAGTCGCCCATTTCAAAACTTAGGTTTCCCTGGAGAAGAACGGGCAAGCAACTCCCCGTACACTCTTTTTTTCTTCTTCTTCTCAGCCTATAGAGGTCCACTGCTGGACAGAGGCCTCTCCCAAGGCTTTCAATCCATTGGGGGGCATTGTCATAATCCCCACGCATGGCATGCGTTTTGGGGATCGCAGTAATTTGTTCTTCCACAGGAGAAGCGCTGCTGCCCGTTTCTGATGGATGCGGACGCGGATGATATGAGATAGTACTATTCTATGCTGGGTACCACATGGCACATAAAACCTAAAAATATTATAATTTATCTGATTACATAATTCATGTTGAATTTACGTATGTGAGAACGAAGCAAATAAACGCACACGTTAAAAGCGCCCGTTAGAAAAAAACACAAATCCAATCCCGTAATTTTTTATTTTTTTTATTTATAAACCAGCGCTTAACCGCAATCCCGCCTGATGGTAAGCAGCGATGCGATCGTTGATGGTAAAGCGTGCTAGCTTATTAAGAGCCTATTCACTATAGCCTTGAAGACACTCAAATTGTAGTCCGACGGAAACACCGCCGCCGGCAAGTTGTTCCAGTCCCTTGATGTACGCGGTATAAAGGAGGAGGCGAAACGCTTCGTCCGGATCGTAGTATTGTTAACAACGTAAGGGTGGAAACTCGCCGTACGACGGGTCGTCCGATGGTGGAACGGAGATGGGGGAATTAAATCATGCAATTCCCTCGCACACTCCCCAAAATGCATCATAAAGAACAAAAAATACAAAGGCGCCCGTTCATGAACATGAAGCATGATCAGCACCATTTGCTCAACCATTTTGAAGGAAACTTAATGATCCAACATACATGCCACTATCAACAAGACATTAGGGGGAGCATGAAATATTCTCAGCATAATCAAGTAAATAAAATACATACCTAGTAGTTAAATGGTAACTTAATAGCAAGTACATAGTGCTCATGCGTGTGCTATGCAATTATACAATACAAGAAAATTGCGTGTATATAATTCAAATATAGTTTTTTTTTCCAATAGTGAGCAATTCCAATAATTTTTCCAAATGCTAATTACTTTGTGCGCCCCTGTAGAGTAGGACTAGCGCTTTTGGCAGCAATACCTCTTACTTGTAATCTGCTACATAGCGTGCGTTTTATACAAGATTTGAATTTCTTAACATTTAATTGGGATAATATGTAGACAAGATTTATACTGGAACATTCTATATTAGTAAACATATTGTAGTTCCTAAAACCTATCTATCTATTTATCCATACGTTTTAGTTCGTTGCATGATGTGTCTATCGCATCATATAGTACACTATGCTTGTATTATTATTAAGTCATAGTGTTACAATTGTAAACAGGCCAAAAATATACTAATGTAAAAAACCAGAAAATTTAAATAAAGGACCACATACCATTCACATGACAACCAGCTGAAGCGTTAATTTCCTGTTTCACGTTACCAATTACAATAGATATTGCAAATCAATCGTTTAAAATAGATTTAACTGTACCGTTCTATTGTTTGACACAATAGCAATCATAAAATGGAATCGGTTAACCGTATGAACGCTATGGCACGGTAAAGTTTATCAGGATTCAGTAATGTCAGTAGGTACTATCAGCTGTAGAAGTCCTTTACCACCTTAAAGACTACTGTCGCCTGCGCTAAACCGACCACGCACACTAACGCATTATTTTTTTATCGCAGTCTTCGTCTTTGTTTAAAGTAATGCAAAATTTCGTTCGCCGTACTTAACAATGGTGCTATCAAAAGCGTGCGGTTGTGGGTTCGATCCTTAATAACGGCAAATCTTTTTGTTGTTTTATATAATTCAAAATGATGATAATTGATTTGTATTTTAAAGTAAAAATATTTGCAAATAATATTTATTGAATATTTATACCAAAAAAGGTTTTTATTATATGTTTTATTTTACTATAGATGTAATATAATAATAAACAATAAGCATATTATGATGCATTATATTATAAAGTTAAATATTATTCGGTATAGATATACTTATTATAAATGAAACAAACGTTGATATGGCAGCATTGTAATATTTTATATAAAACTAATCGCTGACAAACTTATGATATTGTTATGGTAAAAAATATAAAAAACATTTTTGGTTTTTATATATGAAAATGATGATATTATACAATATGTAACAAAAACTCTGTTGTTCCTTCTGCCTACGTTTTAAGAATCGGTATACGGATGTAATAAAACATATCATTTATAAAAAATTGCTCAACAAAAACTATAATTAAAATAAATATTTAATTATTAATATTTGTAATCTTTAACTAATTTCTTACCTTTGCAAATCTGCATGAAGAAGTCAGAAGTAGAACGTTCCCGGCAATCTCTTCAACTTATAAAATCAGATATTCTAAACATTTTGTCGAATGTGTCGATTTTAATAGTTATTTGACGTTGACCCCTCGACTAGACACAATTACTTTTTTTTAATTATAATTTCATTAATGATGTGCTTTTAAGTAAATATATATGTATGTCCCTGAAAGGAACGGTTTTTGTTACATAGTGTATGTTATCACTTAGGTCCGTATTACAGAACGTTACTCAAGTACAGTTTAACCTCCAAACACTTGATCATTGCTTAAGTATAGAATCAGTGCTTGAGCATCGTTCTTATTCCAGAACGGTAATCAATCTATACTCAGCAAATCGAGACTCAATTCGACCCTCAAGCAGAGATGTGTTTTGTCTATGGATCAGTCTGTTTTCGTTTACGATTTATTTAATTTACATAATAAGAAATATTTAATTGTACCATAAGAACCCAAAAATTAATAAAAGGAACGTTGTTTTGTTAACCCTGAATAGTAAAATCCCACATTTATTGAAGTTAAACCTATTAGAAATCTTTTTTTTTTTTTTTTCATTCCATAAATGTTTTAACTGTCGTTCGTGCCCGCCCAAGAATATAACATTATGGGTGTGGGTCGTGACTTTGACAGTTTTATTTATTCAACTTTCGATAAAAGTGTAAACAATTTTTAGAAACTTGATAAATAATTTTAAGTTTGTTTCTCTGTATTTGCTATGTACTCGTCATCATCATCACGCTAAAGCAGTTCGCTGCTGGATATAGGCCTCTCTTGTTGCACGCCATCCAATTCGAATTCCATGATATACAATGTATTCTACAGGATCAAACAGTGTCTATTACATATGAATCGCAGTAACTCTAATGGAAACGGAGAAGACAGAAAAAAGACCCCTAAAGGAGCAATGAATATGAAAACAATAAGCTCTATAATTGGAGTAAAAAAGGAAAGGTATTTATCTCTGAATGTATACCTACCTATCTACTTACTAATTTAATTAAACTAACCAAATGAATGTTGAAAGTAGCCAATACAAGATTTATGATATGTATATTCATTCCCTTAATGGTTGTTAACATTAATTTCATATTTTAGAAATGTATGTATGTTCTTGTCTATTTTATATTAGTTATTTCTGCCCTTGCAACTGGGTTATAGTGTATTTTATTAACTATATGGTATTTGTTTGTTTACAGGTCCAAGTTTGAATGCTCATATGAAAGTCACCCATCACCTACCATTTAACCTGATGCAAGGACGGGTAGTATGGTGACGGAGGAGCTCAAGCTACATGTGTAAAGATGAGGAATGGGAGTGGCATGAGATATAATTGGAAAACTTAAAATAAAGAATTTATAACAAATATGTAGCGTTATTACACATCACAATAAATCGTATCTACAAAATGACTCTTGTTATTTGTGTGACTGCCATAATATAGCTTTTCTTTCGTTTTGGGCCTTGGAGCTGCCGTCCTAAGTTTTCCCATGGGTTAACACATTAAATAAGCACTATTTGTCATGAACTTATTCTCTTCAAACCTCCTGAGCCTCCTGTTTGAGCATCCCTTATTAATCCTACATCCAATTAATACATCTTTTCATTCACAAGATAAGATTTAATAAAATGCATTTTAAGAACCCAAATAATTAGGATATAGCGGTTGTGTGTTGGTCCAGAATAGCACAATCACACATATGAACAAAAGTGTGCTCATACAGCCTGTTACTATAAATACAATTTAGGCATAACTCAATCAAAAATTTAATAATATAATTTTCACCACATCTTGAGAAAATCTGTACCTCTTTTTAAAGGATTCGCAATTATAAGGGCCCTGTATATCGCGCAAATATCTTAGAGGAACTAAGTTTAATATTCTACTAAAATTATCGTTAAATAAATTATCATAATGGATAGACCATTATGATAATTTATTTAACGACAATTTCAGATAATTTTTAGATAGATTAAGATATTCTTCAAATACATCCATTTTGATTCAAATATTAATAAGAAAAACAATATTTGAATTCTACAATGCAGCTAGAAATAGATAGAACAAAAATCAAAAATGACATGTCAATGCCAATATAATAGGGTAATCTATGCTCAAGCGTGGTCCCGACCACACTTGAGTGATGATCAATGCTTAAGTATGATTCAATAAAGTCCAACTCAGCTGATCTATGATCAACGAATCTATGCTTGAGGGTCGTTCTAAAATCAAAACTCGACTCAAAACTAGTTTTAAGTAGAGATCAATGCTTGAGTAACGTTCTGTAATACGGACCTAAAAGGTAATAGCTTAATTATTCATTTTCTTAAAGAAAAGAGGATTGAAGCTTAACCTGGATATTATTACAATCATAAAATAATCTACACTTAGAACACAAAACAGTGCTTATAACATTTACAATTTTTGACAGCATGATGTGATGGCAGCACTAGTAACATGCGTGTATAGCATGTTACTAGTGCTGCCATCCTGCAGTGACTTTTTTCGGAGTTCGATGGCATGAGATTATAATGTTCAAGCGCTTTCTTAGTTCAATAGTTAACAAACTTGTTTCTTATCGAATTCCGAAATTTTGTTTTTATAATTTACCAAAAGTAATTTGTATTGAAATTGCAAAAGGAAACATCTGTTAGCCATTAAGCCAACCGAACTTAATACTGTCACTTAGCTAAATTACTTTAGAGTTGGTTTAGAGTCCGTTATTAAGATATATAATGGTATATATTTAAAACACTCTGTAGGACACTTCTGCACTATGATTGTTATAAATTGTTTTTTTTTTTCGTTTAGTTCCATAACTCTCCACTTATCTCGCCAGTTTATTTTTAAACCACAAATGCAACCTCCCTTCTTCGCACGATTTAAATATTCAACGTTAAATATTGTCGTTTCGTTTCACTTGTCTCGACAACTACCTTCGTCCTACAACCTCTTGACCTGGCTTACAGTATTTCTCTAAAATAATAACAATTTTATTACACACTTGCAACAAGCGATTGGTTTGCAGCTTACCCAAATAATAATAAAAAAAACTTACAGAAAAGCCGGTTTCATATGATATTTGAGACATATTGCTGCATATTGATTGAAAAAGTAAAACTAATAACACAAACTCGTAACTATATGTTCACCAACCAACAACAGCTAAGTAATATTATTTGAGTTATTGTAGCTAATAATGATTATTGTAGGTAGTAGAATATTTTTTTATGAACTAGTGATTCAGTTTCATTCAAATCTACGGTCATGATTTTATAATGACTAATATTAAAATAAAGTATCATCTTTAAGTTGCGGATCGGTATTTTTACATATTTTTGTTGTCAGCATTCTTATCTCACCAATAAACGTTTAAATACTATTTTGTAAGTTATTAGATTTGAACTCGAACCACTTTGAATACCTATCCAGGCAAGGACCGATTAGCCATCGAGACCCTTATTGTGAACGTTGAAATTAGTAAGTAGTACCTAACAATCATAAGCGGGTAGCAAGTTGTCAAAGTGTATGAGTGTGTATCAAACTTTATTATAGAAGAAGGTCGTAACTACAACTAGTATAATTGGGTTGTATCCTAAAAAATAATTTAATGTCCATCAGATGGCTTTATAAAAAAATATTGAACACGTATTTTTTATTTTTTCTTTCATTCAAATACTTAGGAAGATACATTGATTTGAAATGTCGCGTGATGTCACGCCGTGGTACAAAATATACCACGGCATAACGTAATTAACCCCCACTCCGTAACTTTAATACACTATATCACAGTAATTTTTGGTAATTTCGACAAAATAACTCCTTCCGGTCTTATTTTTTTTTTATTATCTAGAAGACGGACTAATTATTTTTTTTTATTTTTTTACCTTGGAAACATCCCTATTGCTTGGCCATAGTTTTGTGAGATTGTAACTCGACTTTTGGTCTTGATAGTAAATTTACCGGAATCCGTGTCATTGGGAGCGAAATATGATTTAAGTTCCATTATAAATAATAAATATGTTAATTTTGGTGATTATGTTTTATTAACATATCCACATGCATCCACCGCTACAGCTTAGAATCTAGCAACTTTCATTTTTCCAAACATTAATACATAATGTAAGTACAGTCAGCAACTTTAGTCGAAAAAAAATATTAGTTGAAAGAAATTAATTATTGAACCTTCATGGTTACAAAAAGTAATAAGAACATCCTGGCTGTTTTTATACAATACGTTTACTATTTTTTTTTTTAATTATTTCCTTTCGACTTGTGTCACTTTATCACCAAAATATATTTACTTCATACAACTGCGTATTCTATTTCAATTATAATATTTAACAGGATAAGGTGCCCTACGCATTATTCTAAAGTATAGAAAAGCACTTTTACTAGTTTGCGCTTCAT
The DNA here is from genome assembly GCA_017933935.1 of Sesamia nonagrioides. NCBI lineage: Eukaryota > Metazoa > Arthropoda > Insecta > Lepidoptera > Noctuidae > Sesamia > Sesamia nonagrioides. The sequence goes on along the minus strand of JADWQK010002018.1, from coordinate 279,130 downwards.
TAGTATTTATTAATATATACATACCAGGCGTTCTGCAGTCGGTTGGCTTGTTTGTGCCTGATGGGTACGTGGGGAGAAGGCGGCGACCCCCGCTGCTGTGGGTGCCGCCCGCGCGTACCAACCTGCTGCAGCACGCGCCGCTTACGCGTGCGCTGCGCGCGCTCAATGCGGTGTCACAACAAGTCGACATCGTCAGTTGTACTCTGAGTGTATTCACACGCTGCTTATTGCAACTTAGAGGACAGTTGTGCGTAATATGTGTAAAGACCGATTTGCACGGTGCAATTTAATTGCCTATGGCATACGGTGGAATTAATGCGGCGAATGACTTGTATCGTCTAACTGCCTATAATCTTCATCATCAAATTTACTGCAGACCATTATTTTAACCCAATGGGTGCAAAGGTCTCATCAATATAAATGAATTGAGTCCAAATACAAGGTAGCTACTGTAAATCGTTTAGGAGTTCCCTGAACTGACCTTTGTCATCATCATCAGCTCCCAAATGACAGTCACCACCCATCTAGGTGTAAGATTCTTGTCAATACAAGTTATTCAAGCGCAAACACATGGTAGCTGCTGTGAATTGTTGAGGAGTTCTTTCGACTGTCTCCCGGCTCCATCATCAGATCTACTCAAGACATTTATTAAATTGTAGTGCTTTAAAATACTTAATGAAAATGCTAAAAAATGTACTAGTCGCCCCTGCAATTTTTGAAAGTTTCTCTTATTTTCTCTGGTCTTCCACCATCAAACCCTGATATCCTTATCATGGGACCACCTTGGGAACGTCTTCTTTCCAACAGAAAAAGAACTATCAAAATTGGTTCATAAACGACGATGTTATGCGCGAACAAGCATAAAAAAAGCATATAGGTACCTATACGGTCGAATTGAGTATCTAACCGCCTCCTTTTCGAAGTCGGTTAATAAAAGCATATCATCATCATCATCCCAGCGTTAATCCCAGTCGCATCCGAAGTCTTTTCAGCTTTGGAGTCTGGGGTCCGCTTTTACCAGTCCAACTGCTGCTATGCCTAAACTTCGCCATTTTCCGTGAAGCGACTGCTGTCTGACCTCCACAACCCGAAGGCGACATCGAAGCATTGCAGTTAGACCAATTGTTGGACTTTTGAGGGCTCCAACAACCCGTAACGACTGCCACTAGATGTTCGTATGGCAACCGGGACCAACAGCTTAACGTGCTTTCCGAGGCACGACCAGACCAGTGCAAATATTCATATTCATGCATACAAATACTTGCACTGTGCGGGGATCGAACCCGCGCCACCTTGCGCAGCGGCCACGGCAGCTACCGCTACGCCACGGTGGCGGTTAATAAAAGCATATATACGGTCGAATTGAGTAACCTCCTCCTTTTTGAAGTCGGTTAAAAAAGGATGTATGCATAACATTATTAAAATTAAAATATATTTAAAAAAGAGAAAATTTCTAATTCTTATCACTACAAGTGATGCATCAAATATCTCAGTAACACGTCTCTATGTTACGAATTTTAGACACAGAAGTGACAGAATACACCTCTCTCTCCAGCTAAATGAGCAAGATCTTGATTCAATCCTCAGCGATATCCGAACGCGTATTGTTTATCTCTGCTATTGTTCACGTCAACAATAGTAGTAAGGGTTGTTTCCACTGCTGCGAGATATCATTACACGGTAGCCGGCGAGACGCGTAAGTGCAAACACGACACGCCTACAGGAAGATATTTGTCGTGCAGCCTTGTCGCTCCTTCCTTTCATCGTTATGATTAATGATACGTTATTTTTCATTGGAGCAGCTGCTACGTATTTTTTCTACTTTCAAGTCTTCTGTTCCATGACGTTCACCTATTAGTCACGCTCTGAAAAGCTTTGGATGTGGATTTTAAACTTGTTTTTTTTCCTCTATCTTCGACATTTGAACACTCCACCGCAGGTTTGGCTTTGACTTTTAAGTTATGCATTATTGTACACACATTTTTACATGTTTTTTATTAGCTTCACTTGTATGTTTGCCTGCTTGCTTGTTTGCTTGTTTGTCCGTTTCTAACTCTTTGGACTACGAGTGACACTACACTACAGCTCATTACTGTAAAATGTCCCACCGTTTTCAATACGTTCGTTTTTTTTTTTTTTAAATAATATCGAACTAAAAGAGTTAAAAATGAATATAGTTTAAAAACCTAAAAAAAATGCTTTTAAAGAATATCAAACTAAAAAGTTACAAATAATTTAAAAAAAAAAACGTGTGAAACTTAATATACAAATATTATGGGACAAAGCGCCTCACGCTTTTTTTTAAATTATTTTTTACTTTTAGTTTGATATTCTTAAAAAGCATGTTTTTAGTTTTTTTTTTATTTAAAGTTAGGACTTTTAATACACTCTTCCTGTAACATCTTTTGTGTCTGGCTTCGTATTTTCCTGTTTTCAAAGGTGACAAATTTATTTAACATTTTCATGCAAGGTACTTACAAATTATTTGTTTTTTCTTTTGTGTGTTTTCTGTCTTCTTTATACCGGGAATATGTCAAAATATACGTAAAGCTGCCACTGTTATGATGTCAAAGTAAAAATATTGACGACAGAAACAGTGTTAAAAACGGTTTACTCGAGTTTAATTGGCAAGAATGTTAAAGTAAATCGTCTGCGTAATCAGTTGCATAAACATTGTGAATCAAAGAAGTCCTTTTGCCGCTGTTACTAATAATACCTTGTTTAGTGAAGTATGTACTTGAGTATATCATCATTTTGTGGTTCTAATGTTATTTATTTTAGTAGTAAGTATGTTGTTAGTATATTTATATATATTTTGTTTTTATGAATCGTGTTTCCTTTTTTTCACGCTGTTTACATTTTGGTATTTATTGTCATATTGCAAGTGGAAAAGATTTCTTATGAAACAAGCATTAACTATGCACCTTTTCTCTGTTCTCTTTTCTTCTCTGTTTATATATAGGTAAATGTGTACATAAATGGTTAAATAAATAAATAAGTCTATATGGTTAGTTAGGTATGCATGTAGTGTAAAATGTTTGTACGAACCTCCTTGTTAATCTGGAATAAAGCGAAACGGTTGTCGGTAATTAAATAACATTTTATTCCAACGCGGGTTCGTGTACAGTGTAACCCATACGTAAGAAAAATTAAATTATCTAATTACATAATTATATCGTTCACGAGTCGTCAACTGTGAAACATGGTTTAAAATGGCAGATTTAAAAAAGGTTTGTTCCTTTAGCTCGTGGAGGGCCGGTAGGGTAGCAGGGTAGATACTGCTGGGCGGCGCCAGTTTCTTCTATTTCGTTTTGGAGGAAGTTTTCGAGTCTTCCTGTCTGTAATGGACTCAGCTCGACATAATTTTATCCACTGTGCACAAAAAATATATCAGGTAGAACAGGTGATCAAATAACGAACGAATCGCAAATAGATGATGGAATTATTTCATTCAGAGATCGAAATCAGATTTTGGTTGCCAGATGGCCAATTCAATTAAGTTATCCCATAGTATCTGCTGCTTTTTGTAACCAAATAAACACAACGAGTAAAGTCAATCCCAAAAAGAGGTGTATCGACAAGATTTTGTGTACAAGTCAAGAACCTTTTCATCATCATCATCATCTCAGCGTTAATCCCAGTCGCATCCAAAGCTTTTTCAGCTTTTGGAGTCTGGGGTCCGCTTACCAGTCTAACTGCTGATTTTGGCTAAACTTCGATTCATGTTCATGATCATATTCATATTCATGCATACAAATACTTGCACTGTGCGGGGATCGAACCCGAGCCTCCTTGCGCAACGCCGTTCGCTATCGCTACGCCCCGGAGGCTGTCAACAAGTCAAGAACCTTTTTATATAATATTGGATCAACGTATCAAACATACTCTGTATAGAACACAAAATTAAATAAAATAAAAATTAATTCTCATCTTCATACATATATGTAAACGTTTTCTTATCACCGGTAGTGTTATCACTACCTGTAATAAGAAAACTGGTGATCAGTAATCATGAGTTTTCTTATCACAGTCAATAGCAGTACAACACTATCAATAAACTGTTCGCGATACAAAAACATAATTTGCACAAATGTAAAATCACAGTAAGTAAAAGAGTTGATGGATATAAATCACGATAAAATATAAAACCTTTCAATCTTTCCTACTTTACGACAAATATCTGTTCATATACACGCCAAATGGTTTCACAAACACATATCAAGAAAGTATTTATATTTTTTATATAAAGGCCGCGCTACAGGCTCAGACCACAGACCTAGTGTGGGTGCCATGTTTTGAGATTCTGTAGTGTTATGTAGTATATAAATATACACTTATTTATTCTTCTTCAGGCTATAGATGTCCATTACTGGACAAAGGCCTCCCCCAAGGCTCTCCGCGACAACTGGTACTGTGCTGCCCGCATCCATCGGTTTCCCGCGACCTTCACCAGGTCATCGGTCCACCTTGTTGGAGGCCGCCCTATGCTATCTTCCGGTACGTGGCCGCCACTCAAGAACCTTACTGCCCCATAGGCCATCGGCATCGGCATCTACAAGCAATGTGCCCTGCCCACTGCCACTTAAGGCGGCTCCAGAGGAAAAACACACCGCAAGCCGTTTTTATGTAGTTTTCCGGAGCTATCTACTCTTTATCCAAAAGAAATATCAACTTATTAAAAATACGTAAATTTTCTCCATAATCTTGGCTCCAAAATTGTAGATTTTTTTTTATTTTTCTAAGTATAATGTTTAAATAATTCCTTCACAACGAAACCACTGACAAGAGAAATAATTATCATAAACGTGCATCTCCTCGGAAAGTAAGCATTATTTAGATTGCGTTCTTACACTAATGGATAGGTAATTTCATGACGAACATTATTGTAGAAATATTTTTTTAAAACGACCAAAATCAAAATTTTGTTCAACAATCTGAGCGCATTCGCCATCATTTCTGTTGCCCGGGCTATTGAGATTCAGTATGCCACAAGCTCTCGAAGGGGGAACCCGTGTCGTTCGTCATCGCGCGCTCCGCTAGCATAAGCGGGCGGCGCGTGAGCGAGAAAGCATCTGCTTGCTCGCTCACGCACCGCATGTCGCATAGAGTATAATACTATCTTAGAGTATCTCTGTTATTGATGTTTATTTTGGTGTTCGTTTTTTTAACCGATTTCAAAAAGGAGGAGGTTGCTCAATTATATGTTTTTTATGTTCAATTTTTAACCGACTTCAAAAAGGAGGAGGTTACTCAATTCGACCGTATATGTTTTTTTTTATGTTTGTTCGCGCATAACTTCGTCATTTATAAACCGATTTTGATAATTATTTTTCTGTTGGAAGGAAGACGTTCCCAAGGTGGTCCCTTGATAAGGATATCAAGGTTTGATGGTGGAAGTCCAGAGAAAACAAGCGGAACTTTCAAAAATTGGGGGCGACTAGTGCATTTTTTAGCATTTTCATTAAATATTTTAAAGCACTACAATTTAATAAAGGTCTGCAGTAGATCTGATGATGGAGCCGAGAGACAGTCGAAGGAACTCCTCAACAATTGACAGCAGCTACCTTGTGGTTGGGCTCGATTAATTTGTATTGATAAGAACTTTACACCTAGATGGGTTGCGACTCTCATAAGAGCTCTAATGATGAAGACAAAGGCCAGTTCCGGGAACTCCTCAACGGTTTCAGTAGCTACTTTGTGGTTGGACTTCATTCATTTATATTAATAAGACCTTTACTCCGATTAGGTTAAAATAATAGTCTACAGTAAATTTAATGATGAAGACCATAGGCAGTTGAGGGAATAGGTACTTACGGGTAAAAATTAAAGTAAACAAAAGTACGTCATTTCCCAACTATATTTGCGTCAGCTTCCAGTCTGACCGGATGCAACTGAATACATAGTACTTTTAACAACTAAAAAATGTAAAATAAAAGCTTTTTTAGAAAAAAACAACCGACTTCCAAAAACCACTATGTAAAGTGAAAAATAACTAATTTCGGAACTCGGTGTCTAAAACGAATATACCAAACGAAAGACACCAACTTCCGAAATTAGTTATTTTTCACTTTGTAGTGGTTTTTGAAGTCGGTTGTTTTTTTGTAAAAAGTTTTTATTTTTATGTTTGTTTGCGGATAACTTCGCCTAAAATTTGGTATTTCGATGAATTTTTGGGTATTTCGACATGGGTGTCGTGATAGGGGTTTTCGGGAGTGCAGATCACGAATATGACGTAATTTTTGAAATCCAAGATGGCCGACACCAATTTTATGATATTTTGACATGGGTGTCGTGAAAGGGGTTTTTGTGGGTGCTAATTACGAAAATGACGTCATTTTGGAAATCCAAGATGGCCGACACCAATTTTATGATATTTTGACATAGGTGTCGTGAAAGGGGTTTTTGTGGGTGCTAATCACGAAAATGACGTCATTTTGGAAATCCAAGATGGCCGACACCAATTTTATGATATTTTGACATGGGTGTCGTGAAAGGGGTTTTTGTGGGTGCTAATCACGAAAATGACGTCATTTTGGAAATCCAAGATGGCCGACACCAATTTTATGATATTTTGACATGGGTGTCGTTAAAGGGGTTTTTGTGGGTGCTAATCACGAAATTGACGTCATTTTGGAAATCCAAGATGGCCGAAACCAATTTTATGATATTTTGACATGGGTGTCGTGACGGCGGTTTTCGGGGGTGCAGATCACGAAAATGACGTCATTTTTGAAATCCAAGATGGCTGACACCAATTTTATGATATTTTGACATGGGTGTCGTGACGGGGGTTTTCGGGGGTGCAGATCACGAAAATGACGTCATTTTTGAAATCCAAGATGGGACACCAATTTTATGATATTTTGACATGTCGTGAAAGGTTTTCGCGGGTGCTAATCACGAAAATGACGTCATTTTTGAAATCCAAGGTGGCCGAAATTATATTTCATGATATTTTGACTTGGGTATCGTGACGGGTTTTCGGGGCGCTGATCACGAAAATGACGTCAATTATAAGCTGTGGCATAGCTTCTATTTCTTTATCAAAGTCAAAAATAAAACATCAAATATAGTTTAGTCGCTAAATCGCCACCATTTTTCGCACTCCTTCAATGACGTCACTGGTAAAAAATAAATAAATAAACTACAAAAAAGAAAATACATACTTATACAAATGTATACGTTAATTGGCAAAATAAAAAAATACTATGTAAAATACTAAAAAAATACCACGCGCAGGATTGCGTTTTTTTATCTGCATTTTCATGCACATCTGCAGCCCTGCGCGTGAGCGCAGATTCAATGTATAGTACCATGCGTTTCTCCATACAAAATTTGGTACTAGCGAACATCTATCTATATATATAAAAATGAATTGCTGTTCGTTAGTCTCGCTAAAACTCGAGAACGGCTGGGCCGATTGAGCTGATTTTGGTTTTAAAATGTTTGTCGTAGTCCAGGGTAGGTCTAAACGGTGAGAAAGTAAGGAAAAAATGATTTAATAATAATGATGTATGAGCTTCATTGTTTTTACTTCTTCTCTACACTTTAGTGCTACCCTGGTACCCTGCACATCCAAAAAGGAGACAAAATAAAACTCACTTACAAGAGCAATGGGAGAATGGCAATGATAAATGTCACAACAATACAATATTAGTTTGAAGTTGAAGTTGGCTTTGTGGCTTTTTATTAGAAACTTTAAACCGGCAGAGAGGTATTTCTTTCTTTAAACGAATGCATCAACGGCTGAGGCTTTTTTTTATGTACGGTGTATGGTACCAGGGTAGCACAAAAGTGTAGAGTCGAAACAATAAAGCTCATTCATCATTAATAATCTAATATTACATCGATGAGGTTATTTTGCCTACTTTGAGGAGTTGCAAGGTACCAGGATCGCAAAAAAGTGTAGGAGAAGTCGAAACAATGAAGTTCATTCATTCACACAGGAACAACGGGAACGGGATAAAAAGGATATCCTATATCCTTCTCCCAGTTCTTAGCTGCCTCCCTACCAATTTTCAGCCAAATCGGTTCAGCCGTTCTTAAGTTATAAATAGTGTAACTAACACGACTTTCTTCTATATATTATTATATACAGATTATCCTAATTTAAAATAGTAGTAGTAGTAAATAAGATTATGTCATATTGCCTTTAGGGCGGAACAAAGTTCGCCGGGACACTTTTGTGCTACCCTGGTACATAGCACCTCTACAAACTAGGCACAATAAAAGTTCTTTGATGTAATTATTATGGTTTAATGATGCATGAGCTTCACTGTTTCGGCTTCTCCTACACTTTTGTGCTGCCCTGGTACCTTACACCTCCACAAAGTAGAGAAAATCAAATTTCTTCTATGTATATTTAATGATGAATGCAAAGCCGATTACAAAGTGAAGGAAAACATTTTAAGGAAACCTGGCCTTTTGTAAGTCTGAAATCGCCAACCCGCATTGAGCAAGCGTAGTGATTACGCTCAGTCGTTCTCCTCTCTAGCTATCCCCAGCAGGGGGACGATAAAAAAAGGCTGATGATGATGATGAGCTTCATTGTTTCGATTTCTCCTACACTTTTGTGCTGCCCTAATTATCCTAATTTAAAAACTAAAAAATAAGATCATGTAATATTTATTGCCTTTAAGGCGGAACAAAGTTCGCCGGGTCAGCTAGCGGGTCTTCTAGCTGACCTTGCGAACTTTGTTCCGCCTTAAAAGCAATATGACATGATCTTATTTACTACTTTTTAAATTAGGATAATCTACTATATATTATAA